>JAJLWQ010000033.1:7406-59391 GCA_030570875.1 Citeromyces matritensis
AGAAAGCCGCGTCAGGGCTAACGTTGAGTATTTTCGTTGGACGTCTGTGTAATCAGTGAACTAGATAAAAAATTTACGTTATTTACAAATCAATGGTCTTGATGGGGAAATATTTGAGGCTATGGAAAAATATTGCGCACTGAGATAGCCACTGCCAGTATTACAAGGTTGAGCCTTGTATGACCCTGATACTGATGCAAGAAGTGGCAACGTATATCTATTCCATCAAATGTTTTCCGTGGATGGTTGGCCAAGAACCATATACAAGAACGCGTTGCGAGTGGCTGAGGTTATATTTTCAGACTCTTAAAGCACCTCGGATAATCTCGGTCACCGTGCTAAATGGAGATGGTTAACGGCGTCGAACAGGCAAGATGTTCTATTCAGTTCGAGAAAGTAGAAATCTTCAGAGATATTGTATCCGGCTCGGTAATATATACATGCCTGGCTCTCTACTTTGACATATAATGTTGGGATCCTGTTGATATGCACGAGTATGCTATTCAACATTATATTCTGGTATCCTCAAAGATAAGAAAACTATATAGTTGCGACGAAGCGTAAGCTGAGAAGCTATAATTCATTCCACAGCAAAAAGCATATGTAAGGATGTAAATGCGCCTTCCGCGCCTATCCAAACACCTTGGCACCTTGCATAGTTTTCAGATCTCAATCTCACAAAATTTCTCATTGTTACTTCATCGTTTGTAGACATGATCTACGCCATGCCATTCCATCACGCAATCATTTATACTTTCTCGACAGTTGCATGCTATATACGCCAACCATAGCCTACTCGATAGTGTACGTCAGGGTGTAACCTCTACTTTGCAGAATTGTGACCTTTGATTCTTGCGAAACGAAAAATAATATAATCAGCTGTCGATACTAAGCTTCGTGCCTACATTTGCCTGTCTATTTTCTTTTCTTATTATTTTTTTTTTCTCAACGCATTTTATGCTTCTTCCACCTTCAAGTACTGCTCCTACAGCTGACCCTTCTGCTTCTGCTGCTAGTGATCGGGCACGTCAACGTGCTCGCGAGAAAAAGAGAAGACAGCGTGAGAGGCGTAGTTATTTGGTCGTCACTACTGAACAAACAGACCCTGTCGAACGAACACGTCAACTCACTCGCGAGAGAATGAAAATACTGCGCGAGAGACGAAAATCGTCTACATCTCATAATGAGGTATTTGCAGCTTCTCACAATCTTGCCCCGCAAGCCGATCAGACCACCCTACCTCACGAAGACGTCTGTATTCCCTCAATTGACTCATCCTATTATTCATTTTCTCAATCGTCCTCCTCTTCTTCGTCCACCCTTAACTCTTCCACCTCGCAAACCTCTTTTTCTCCTGCATTAGTAGTTCCCTCGCCATCAATTGTTAGCTTTGAAATCATTTTTCTCAATGTCTCGGGAAGACAATCTGCCCTCCCAACATTGCAACTTTTGTAAAGAAGTTCATCCCGAGATGGTTGTTTTGACAATTGTGTTCACAGGTTTGATAAAAAAATTGACATTCACGGAGGAACTTCTTGTTGCCCATTGCTCTCCTTTCATAACAGTTTGGATGACGAGAGGGATGGACAGCTAAGGTTCACCGGCAATGTTATTGATTTTTCTCAAAACATCTCATCTTTAGCTGTTCAGCTTCCAAGAGTTCCGAAAGAAGTCGACGTTTTACTTGTCAGAAAAGCTGATTTTCTATCTCCTGAAACCTTTAAAGATTTTATAGTCTGTGATTCAGAGGAGTGAGATCATTGAAGTGCAGCGGAAATAGTCGCATGACGAGATGAGTTCTCCTTTCCACCGGTATGACGACCCGACAGACTCTTTTTCTTTACAGATGACATTAGTCTGGGGATTGTCGAGGAGTGAGATCATTGAAGCGTGAGAGGCTTGGTTCGTGCTATTTTGAGACAGAACTTGGATTTTTTCAATGAGATGCTTTAGTGTTGACTGAATTTCGTGATTACGTGCCTATTTGAGTACACCGGATTGTGGGACTCAGCGTCTAACCTGTTTCGGTCGACTGAATACTTGTAAGAGGAGATTCGAACTCATAGTTTGAATTCAGGCCTCATCGGCCTATGCAGTGGCCATCGTTTGGGCATTTACAACTCCTCATGCAGCGCTTGGCGTATGCATGGTCTACTGCAACATTATGCAGTGGAGCATAATATATTGGACTTATGCCGAAGGAAGACTTATGCTCATATCATTCCTTCTAGGAAGCTGACTATTTCCATCATTGCTTTAATTCCCTGGAAGATGGTGTTTTTCCATTGATCCTTCCGTCCGACGTTTTGCGGAGTGGCTAACTGGTTTTATAGTATGTTGCTGTTTGTTGTTAGTATTATTATTGATCGCTTACTCCTATGCTGACACTAAAATTCGATCGTGTTATCCATCTATGGCATCAAATTTCGTTGAGAGACCTTTGAGTGTTCCATCTATGGCTTTAAGACTTGTAGCAATGGCTTCAAGTTTTTCATGTATGGCATCAAATTTTGTAGAGAGCCCATTGAGTTTTCCGTCCAGACGTTCAATACTTGTCATTAGTTGTGAGAAATAGAAGTTGAAAAAAGGCATACTGCATGGATATGCACGTGATACATGTACGTGCATAATGTTCCTGTGCGAGCGTTTCATGAGTTGTATGTGCAGCCCGGATTTTGGCAATCTAGTTTTGAATAGAACACGCGAGCTGGTGACCAAGGAACTCGTTCTTGGCGGAAAGTGCTGGCCGCTCAAATGAAGTGTTTCCCTGCCCGGGGTGCATGATGGTGGAGAACTAAAGGCCCTACGGCTCGTGAAAAGCGTTGGAGATTGGGAGAACATTGAAGAACACCGAAAGTATACAAAGGAGGTGATCCCTTTAGTTTAGATATATGGATAGTGAAAGAGTTATAGTTTACTCCGTTTATCCGCCCTTGAGCAATGGCTAAAAAACATCCTTCTCCAGCTCTGTTTCCGGGTCAGCTATAATCATCAGGGGTTGGGACATAGATTTGCAACCTATGGGCACGAAAAGACATAAAAGGCATAACGGGAGCAGAAGGCGCAAAAGGCATAACAATAAAAAGGCGCTGCTAGACACTCGGTCATCTTTTGATAACAAAATTAATAACCTCGCTGTAGAATTTTGCACAACGTGGTGACAGTCACTTAACACTTGTTTAAATGATCTGAGCCGGTCAGAATTCACTGTGAAAACCAAACCCGTGCCAATCACATAATGATTTGAGAAAGAAAAGCAGTGATACGTATATATCATCTTATAACAGACTGTAATATAAACAGGAGCTCAGGCCGCATTCCCCAGTTATAGTGTGCAATACACTATATTCTTCTAATACATAGCGAATCAATTATAGAAGTGACCACACTTCCCTCTATGCGCAAAACAAATCACATAGTTGATCGCTCAGTATGTACATTCGGATCATTTTGAGTACATTGCCGAATGTACCGTTACACATGCATGCAGGAACAACAATAATATCATGCAGGAAATTATCCGTATCCCCCGATATTGCATCCAGCAGTATCCACGCTACCGAAGAGGATAAAATAGGGCGAGCCAGAAAAGAAGGACCCTAATCCTATCAAATACCAGGAGTTGTAAGAAAGCAGATTGATAGGCATTATTGGAGAAACAAAGTCGGACGATTCGCATACTAATCTCCGAAGAAAGACTTAAAGCCGAATAGCCCTTATAAAAGCCAAAAAATGAATCATCCATTCTGCAATGGACAAAGAAAAGAAACCCAACTTTGACACTGATGAATACATCGTTGTCTACCAAAAAGACGACCCCCGGTGTCCTTTAAACTGGTCCACCAACAAAAAACTTCTTCACACGACACTCTTTGGGCTCACAACCTTCTCTGCGCAATTTAACAGTGCCTGTATGTCCTCCTCGTCTGCTCATCTGATGCTGGACTTTAACATCGGGCTTGAGGTGAGTATACTGACAACCTCGCTCTATGTATTGGGGATAGCGTTCGGTCCAATGTTTTTCGCTCCATTCTCGGAAGTGAAGGGAAGAAAAATGGGAATCTTGCTACCATTTGCAGTCTCCACCTTGTTCACAATGGGAACTGCAAGCTCAGACAACGTGGCTTCAATTATGTGTACAAGGTTCTTTGCAGGGCTTTTCGCTGGAGCTCCTATAGTTTCTTCTGGAGGTGTAATGTCAGATATATGGCCACCGTCACATAGAGGGTCAGCCATGATTTTGTATGGAATATGCGTCATGTCCGGTCCTGTTTTTGGTCCTATCATAAGTAGCTTGCTTGTTGACCATTCTGCAAAGGCTTGGAGATGGCCATTATGGTTCAGCGTAATTGTGGAGATGGCCATTCTATGTTTAGACCTACTACTATTAGACGAAACATACCTTCCAGTCATCTTGACAAAGGAAGCGGCGAGACTAAGAAGAGAAACCCGCAATTGGGCTTTACATGCACGTCATGAAGAGTGGTCTATGGGATTTGACGACTTTGCCAAAAATCACCTGGTCCGTCCCTTGGCCATGCTGGCCACTCCAATAGTGTTTTTCATAGCCTTGTTTGCAAGCTACGTCTACGGAATACTATACATAATGGTAACGACAATTGCATACACGTTTGAAGTGTCACGCGGCTGGTCAGGGACGGTAACTACTCTTCCACTTGTCGCATTATTTGTCGGAGTGCTTGTAGGCTCCTTTTTCAACTTCTTGTCTAGCAAAAGATACTCCAGTCTTTTGAAGAAACCTTCTACTCAGCCCGAGCAGAGACTTTATTATATGATGCTATGCGGCTGGCTCATGCCTGCAGGCATATTTGTGTTTGCCTGGACTTCCACCGTCAAGATTCACTGGATAGTGCCGTGCATTGGCATAACCATGCTTGGTGCAGGCTTCTCTGTGATCTTCCAAGGATGCCTCAACTACTTGGTGGATACGTTTACAAAATTTAGTGCTTCAGCCATTGCGTGCAACACGTTTACGAGATCTATTTTCGGCTGTGTCTTCCCTCTTTTTTCTCATATCATGTTCCAAAACCTGGGAGTATCGTGGGGTGCCACGCTAGTTGGGTTTGTTGCCCTAGGAATGATTCCGATCCCCTTTGTTTTTTATTTTTGGGGGTCAAAGATACGCAGTCGGAACCCTTATGCTCATCTGGTTTGTTAGCGAGATGTTTCAAAAGTGAGGGTTGTTTTACGAAATGCATGTCCCTGGTAGCCTAATGCGTTATCCGCCATCTTAGAGTTTATAGGAGGAAAGTTGGGTTGCCTGTTTCGAAGAGGTGATTTCCAAAGACCTTCTTGATGGATTAAAAGTCATGGGAAATACTGTAACGGCGTATTACCTTGATATAGATGAATGCATACTCCGACCGAACGGACAAATACAACCAAAAGAGCCTAACATATCTCACTATACATACAATCAAGATGAGCCACTTCTCTTGTGCAAAATTAATACCCATATTCAGACCTAAATACGGAGAAATGGCTTCGGAAGCTTCCAAAAGAATCGTCAACCGTCCCAAAATGAAAGCTCCGTCACTGCTCAGTCCCAAACAAAGATGATTTCCTGCGCTTTGCGGATTTCAGTTTTTCAAAAAGAGTGGCATCATGCCTGACTCTCAAATTAGCTTGAAAATCTATGGGATCTTATAATATCAGTGGCATCCATGGGATGTGGTGTCCTGATTGGCAGATATAGATTCCTTTATATTTTTCTCTTTGCATTCTCAACATTTTTGATATATATTCGTTATAGTCTTTCACGTCTTCAAAAAATGAGCCTTTGGACCGTGGTTCAGCAATTGCATTAACCGCGCCTATCCTCTACTGAAGTCCTCAACTGCTTTCTGACGTTATAGTCCCTGCTTTTATATTAGCTTGATTGTTACTGGTCGGCAGAGCTCGTCACATTCAACACAGACAAAAATAGAAATCAGTTTGCGGCAACTCTATTTCACAGCTTGTGTAAACAGAAAGCTTTCTGAGAGTAGAACTTTTCGTATTTATATGATACATGAAACTGGATTAGAACACGAGTCGCAGTGATTCGGCTCTCTCACCTTGCACGATACAGGTGTTGTGTCGAGGAGTTGAAAGGGATCACAAACCAAAATGGAAGGGTAGGAAGGTGAGTCACCATCTAGCGAAGGTGTTCGGAACTCCTCACTGAGCTGTCTTTTCATATGTGTGTGGTACGGTAAATTTGATGGCACTAGAAGCAGCCTGCTTTCGAAAGTAGTACAGTCCCGTCTTGAGTCCTTTTGGCTCTAGTGGGAGATTTCAAAAACAGATTCATCGACCTGTGACAAACTAAGCTCCATGGATGGCACGTGATTTACGCTTTTCTCTTACCACAAGCCTCGGTACCATCTCAGAGGCATTCAGCCTTGTTTCTCAAAGAACAAACGTCGTTAAAAGAAAACGCCCTTGATATTGGAGGATAAGATCATCAGGCTGAAAAAGATCTTGCGCATGAAATGTCTTCGGAGTTGCAGAACGTATCAACATAATTGAGTTGGAAGTGCAATTTCCTCAAGACGAGAGATTCGCAGCTCAGTCATCAACCTTATGAGCAGATCACTCTGATAAGGCTTCTGTTATGCGCCATGGGTAAGTAGCGGATGTAAAAAAAGATAATTATGTTGGCATGTCAAATCAGATATTTAGGTTATTAGGATTATCTCTGAAGCGAAGCATGATAAGCACTCCTCACATCATAATATTTGAAGGACCCAACTCTTGGATCAGCTCATCCACTTCGCTTCAGAGATAATTGAGGTGTCACGAAATTTCATCCGGATGCTCATCTAGCTGACAAATTGTTCGATACAAACACTGATTACTCCTTAGCTTTGGAGGAGATCATGAAATCAATTTTGACATCATCTCTTCCGTTTCGCTTTGAAGATGATTTTTCAAACAAATGCTGAACCCCATCAGGTTGACCTCTCCGGGGATCGAACCCAAATCATAATGGACGATGCTGAACTGAACGCTATACGGGCAGCCAGACTGCAGGAGATGCGGAAAGATGGCAACCAGTCTCCTGAGACGAATAAGTAGGTATCATGACACACTTTTTATTCTAACAAAAGATCCGATGAGATGAAGAGTTCTGTCTTGTCCCAGATCCTTGAAACGGGGGCCAAAGACCGGCTGTCACGTGTCAGAATGGTCAAGCCCGAAAGAGCTGAGGCTGTTGAGCAGTACATCATCAAGCTGGCGCAGTCGGGACAACTTAGAAGGAAACTTGGAGAACCAGAGGTTGTGGAGATATTAGATGGGATCTCAAGAGACGAGAATAGCCAGAAACAAACCAGGATTGTGTTTGATAGGAAAACTATAGATGATGATGATGATGATTTTTTCGATTAGCTTCATCGGGACTTCATCGACTCATCGGCTAGACTTCACCGGCTAGACTGTCCTGATTCGGAGGCGCGTCCCGATTAGGAAGGTGCATGCGCCGAATCTGCGCTAAGGAAAAAGTATATAAAGATTAACAATGCATCGTGTCCCACTACTATGCTACACCCGTTTGACCCCTTGCAAGAGTTTGAGCTCCAACTAGCTTCTAAGCTGGTGAAGGACTCGTGTACTGATGCTGCTCCTCACTTTATCGCCATAGACAGACTTGACCCACCGAAACAGCAGATGCTGCAGTACTTGGAAGCTGAAAAATTGGGTAAAACCACTTCAATCGACAGAATTGTCTATGTGTATTACTATTTGAAAGAGCGGTTCTGCAAGGCCCTCGTCAATGTCACAAAGGGCCATATCATCACCAAAACAGTTCTACCCGAGGGAACCGTGGGTCCTCTCTTGCCTGATGATGTAGAGGCATTGGAAAACATGTGCACTAGCCACCCTATTGTTTTGGCAGAAATTGCAAAGCTCAAGCTGCCTAACGATATTATCGTTCAGACTGATCCGTGGATCTACGGGACTGATGATCCCAATGAAAAGAGACCGCTTATTCAGTTCTACATGTATTTGCGTCTCAAGGACCACACCGAGTCCAACCACTACTCTTTGCCCTTGAAGTTCTCGCCTGTCTTTGAGCAGTTCTCTCACAAGTTTGTGAGAATGGACTACCTCCCCGGAGGGATCGATGAGACTGTGACTCCTACACAGCCTTGGAAAAGGGTCCCCATTGTAGAATTTCACCCTGATTTGAACGGAGAGACTTCTTTGCGTGATTTGAAACCTCTGCTTGTTAACCAGCCTGAGGGTCCTTCCTTCAGTGTAGAAGGATCTAAGATCGAGTGGCAGGGTTGGAGATTTAGAGTGGCTCCAAATATCCGTGAGGGTTTTGCCATTTACGACATCTCCTTTAAGGGAAGATCCGTCATGTACAGACTGTCACTATCCGAAATGACAGTTCCCTACGGCGATCCACGTGCTCCGTACCACAGAAAGCAGGCTTTCGACCTTGGAGACTGCGGGTTCGGAACAACAGGTAACCACTTGGAACTTGGATGCGACTGTCTTGGTGTGATCAAGTACTTTGACTGCTTGCGTACAGACGGTAACGGTAACGCGGTTCTGTTGCCCAATACCGTGTGTATGCACGAACAGGACTACGGACTTCTTTACAAGCACGTCAACTACCGTACTAACAATGCTGTTGTTGCGAGAAGAAGAGAATTTGTAGTGCAAACGATCGCTACGGTGGCTAACTACGAGTACATTGTCAACATCATCTTTGACCAGACTGGCCAAATTTCCATTCAGGTTAGGGCCACCGGAATCCTGTCCACTATGCCAATCGACGAAGGGGTCACAGTGCCATGGGGAACCAACATCGGACCCGGTGTCATGGCCGCTTACCACCAGCACCTGCTATCCTTTAGATTGGACCCAGCTGTTGATGGCCACAACAACTCGGTAGCATTTGATGACGTAGAGAGGATGCCCGAGAACACAAAGCTCAACCCTTATAACGTTGGGTTCGTTACCAAGAGAACGTTTGTAGAAAAGTCGGGTCACATCGAACAGTCCCCCTTCACAAACAGAGCTTACAAGATTGTCAACGAGAATGTCATCAACCCAACAACCTCCAAGCCTGTTTCTTATAAAGTGGAGATCCCGGCTCGTGGTGGAATCCTCGGTGCCGATAGCTCATACAACGTTAAACGTGCTAGGTTTGCTACAGAACAGATATTTGTTACAAAGTACAAAGATGACCAGCTCTACGCTGCAGGTGAGTTCACAAATCAGTCTCAAACCGATACAGGACTTGCCGAGTGGGCCAACGGTGACGACGATGTAAGAAACAGCGATATCGTTGTCTGGGCCACCCTCGGGTTTACTCATATTCCAAGACCAGAGGACTTTCCCGTCATGCCGGTGGAGATGCATCAGATCAACATTGTTCCAGTGGGGTTCTTTGACAGGAATCCTGCTCTAGATGTCCCACAGGCTAACAACAACTTTAACAAGTCGGTTCTTGTGAAGGACGGACAGGGCAAGGCTTCTTGTTGTGAGAAGTTGTAGGTGTAGGGTGTATATAATATTATAGATTTAACAACGAGCGGATATCTTTGAAGCGAAGCGGAAGAGATGATTTCAAGAGTAATGTGGCCGATTCTTCACAGATCTAGACTGCTTTTCTCTAAAACAAGCAAGACTGTCAATGAGTTTGTGAGTGCGAGCAGCTCACAATAAGAGAATGCTCTCCTGTACCTTTGAAGAAAGTGAGGTAATGATAGGTAGATTACTCAATAGGGGGAGAGTAGAAAGAGCTGACATAGCATATGCAGCCTCCCCCGTTTTCCTAAGGCAATTTCCGGTATGCATTATGGTTAGCGTTGATGCACAATAAGCTGCTCCGCTCCATAAGGTGTTGAAATCACCTAATGGGCGGAGTTCATTGATTGTGCATCTTTCAGAGCAGTCTCTGTTCCACTTTGCTCGGTTCTATGGGAAGGTTGACAGCAAAAAAGTGTAAAAAGGCCAATCCTCCAATTTAGATAAAGAACAGTCTATTGCTTCGCCCTTGGCTTAAAGAACATCTTCCGGCTCTGCTCTACAAAAAAGATGACTTGAAACATCAGAAGTTGTTTTCGGTACAAATAAAACAAAGGCTCTTCAATTGGGAAGGCCTGGAGGTAGCAATCGACTTTCCCTCAAGAGTTGAAGCATCTTGTCGAAAATATATGTCTCACAGAACGAATAGCTTGCGTTTTATATACTTTGGACGATACATAACTTGGTGTCTCGCAGCCTTCTGTGAGTGAAAACCCTTCTCCTAACATGGAGGGACCGTTTCTTTCAATTTATCAAGTTCCCTGAGTGTGCTGAGCGGAGTAAGCGAACGGTGATGACTAGTCAAACTTTGACGCACAGAAAAAGACGTTACAGAAGTTATACTCTGTGAGGACCGAAAAGTGCGCTTATAAAGGAGACAAATGCAGTGACGTCAAGTATGCTGACTGGATGACCCTGATGATGCTTTACGAGGTGACGATTTTGAACGAATTAAAAAGGCCATAACGTTGGTAAACCTGTAAGGCAGGTTCCTGGATCAGTCATTGAAATATTCAACGAGGTCTTATTAGAACAATTTGACATTTGCGAATGCTCCCCATTCTGAAGTCTATGCATTGGTGCTTTCCAGGGAATCCGTCAGACAAGGTGTGATTCCCTCGAACGGTTTACATTGAGCTGTAGACAGGCCTTGCGCGACTGAAAGCACCCGATGCGAGAAAATGGTCTGTCAAAGTTGTGAACCCCGATAAACGTATACATAACTCTCCTTTCAGGCCAGAAGACTTATTTTTACTGTTCATTCTCTATCATGAATACTCAATGATGACAGAATCTCAGCCATTACTTCTCAAACATTATTGCGACGAAGCGTAAGCTGAGAAGCTATAATTCATTTCGTAGCAAAAAGCATATGTAAGGATGTGTCTGCAACGCAGATTTGTCACGCAGCCTTGAACTATCTCACAACATTTCTCTTTGTTGCTTCATTCACTGTAGTCATCCTATGATCTACGCCACGTCATTCCGTCACGCAAACATTTATACTTTCTCGACTGCTGCACGCTATACACGCCAACGATACTCGATAATGTAGGGTGTAACCAGTACTTTGCGTAATGGTGGCCTTTCATTCTTGAAATATGGAAAACCTTTCATATCAACTGTCGGTCTGCTAAACTTTCACATAATTGTCTCTTCAACTTTTTTGTCTTCGGAAGGCATCTTATGGTTGTTCCACCTCCTTCAAGTACTGCTCCTACAGCTGACCCTTAAAAGAAAAGAATGGAAAGATTTTCTGAGTTTGAACGAGCTGTCTCACCAAAGGTCAGATCTACTGATGGAGTCGATAAATGAGAATTATCAACTTCTCGGAGAGACTTAGGCGATATTCCCACTTTGACATCAGAGTTTTTTGTTCTAACACATAAAATCTTTGAATAATGAAGGCTTTAAAAAAGGAAAGTCACACCACCACTTTATAAGACATCTTGAGTTTCTCACTCATCAAATGCACCTGATCCCTTACAGTATCTCATCATGTGGGTCGACGCATATATATATATATATATAATACCCCATCAGGACTGAGTGTTTACATATCGAAACTCCATATCATATTGATCTATCATTGTGACTTGGTGCAAAATAATGTGATATGAGGGCCATATATTTAAGAGCTGCATTTCTCATGGAGATATCCAGACGAAGGTTTTACCACTCTCGAATACCGCCCATGCTAAGTACGAACCGTGCAACAAGACCCTTGAGCAGCAGGGCATTTACATTCATTTCTGAAGGCCGTGCTTTGGCCAGCACTTGCTCAGACAAGGCCAAAAGACGCTCGCTTCATCTTGAAAACAAACCTCCTCCTAGATCCAAGAGGATGTCGGTAGACGAGATATACTTGCAGAGTCATGAGATGGATTTCCAGATGGCGCAATTCATCACGCAGATTAAAAAGGTTGAGCCTGTTAAAATGGTTAAAAGAGAACCAAAGTCTGCGGTGACTCCACCCAAGCCAAAGCCAATTCATTCCGTTAAATGGAAAAGTGCAGAAAAGGCACAGAAAAAGTATGTGAATGACTTTGAGTACAGGATTGTGCCTCGGCATGCGCCCAGTAATAAAGCGTCATTTTTCAAGTGGTTCAAAAATGATGCTGGAGGCAACTCTAATATGGCGTCTTGTACATGGAGCGAGCTGAACGATGTGGAACGTCAGAGCTTCAAAGAGGGCCATTTCGATGTTGATTTAGAACGGTATGCAAGCGATATTTCCAAGCTGTGGAGCTCCGTTGATGTACTCTCAAAGCCCAAAAGTAATTTTGGAAAGTTTTGCGTGAGAAACATGGTGGAAATATTAGAGGGAAATGCTCATTTAGAGAATAACATCCCGGAATATCTCAAGGCTGCCGAATTGAAGTGGAGAGAGAAGAAAGTGATTGAGCGTGAGGCCAAAAAGGCCAGACAAAGACAAAAGAATGAGAAGGATGCAAAGAAACAAGTTCAACAGAAAAAGGCAAGGAAGACTAAAAAACAGAGCAAAGAGGAGAATATTAAAAATTCAGAACCCGTTCATAAACCAAGCGTCAAAGACATTATTAGTCAGTTCGAGAGCTTGTCAAAGGGGATTCAATCTTTGAAGCCGCATTCTAAAAAGATGAAAAAGGCTTTTAAGGATGCTCTTTCTCACTCCACTGTTCAGGGGGTTTCAAAATCGGTACAGATGTTTGAGTCTATGACCAGAAATTGAGTATTAAGTATTGCGATTTAAGCTATAATGTATTTTTAGATTTGATTAAGTAATGCTTTTGAGTCGGTATTTGAAAGTGAGCCATACAGTGTGCCGTATCCTTTTTGATGGCTTCTGGTGACCGCCTCATATCAAGTCTTTCGTTGAGGTATAACAGGGCTATGTTGTCAGAAATGAGAATTTATTCTTCTATGTACACGAGTCTCTATCGTCTGTAAAATGCTTGAGCTTTAATTCCGATGAACCAAATCACAACTCAGGATAAGGGGGCCAAATTGTTGATAATCGAAACTATGATTACTTCTCTTTCAAATAAAACACTTTGATGGTCAGTAGAGCAGTTCCATGGACTTGGTCGCAGTTATAACCATATAGCTTGGTCTTGATCAACCGAAAGATGTGGAGATCATCCCTTTACGTTCGACCGACAATCCGAGATTGGTACCTTGCTTCTTCTCACTTTCCTATATTGAAGCAGCTTTTACAGAACTTTGATGAGGTAAAACTCTGGATCATAACAATCAGTCCTTCACTCTCCACGATCCGAACATTTCATCCCCTTGAGATCTCAAAGACTAATTCACTAAATACCCCACAAAACACGAGTCAAGTATTCGCTCTGCATTCACCCAGGGATGATACTTTTTGAAAAGCAACGATCCATCCTTCCCGGCTGACTTTAAAAGAATTTCATCACCACCCGGGTGAAAATCTAGATACACGGTAATATTATAAACTTTTCTATCTATCGCCATCCAACAGTCTTCTCTAGTGTTATGGGAACTCAACTCCTGCTTTGATATTCTTTGCGGAGGTCCTCTGATCTGCTTACGTTTTAGCAGTTCCCAATCAAGCGCAGAATGACCCGGTTTCAAAGCAACCTTCTGTCTCACCGGAGGCGGTTGTCTTGCATTCTGCATCAATGTGCTAGGTTTTCTGACATCTTGAGGTGTCCTTATAGAGGGGACTTTGAAATCTTCTCGCATTGTTTGAGTGCATTTTGAAATGTTATGCAATGACATCTCACAAAGTTTCTACTCTTTGTTGAAGCAAATGAGCCTTTTGAATGTCGAAAGTAGTTTCTCTTCGCCTAAAGATCACACTGGGAGGCTTCCCATAGTGATCACCTTGAGTGTTTCGTCTAGTTTCAAAAAAATAACTAACAGAAGGCTGATCTCATAAAAGCTCAGTATGGCATTGAGATTCGAACATTATCTGATTTGATTCATTGAAAACTCTCATTATGGACTGTTGTCGATTTTCCTCAACCTTCAAGTTACTGTGAAATTGGGTGCAATGTAGGTTGCATGGTTGGATCTGCAATAATATCAATCAACATCTTCTTCAGGTAAGGCTGAGTAGTTTTGCAAAGTTTATCACAATGCGTTATCTAGCTATTCCCTTAACCATTTAGAATCGAAGCTTTGCAAAACTTGTTGGAAGATTTCTTGGACCTCTACAGTTCTCTCGATAAGTGTATTACTTCCTAGAAATCTCTCACCGTTATCCCCTACAATGCTGTCGTATAACTGTCACTTCTGAGTACTTTTAGTACCTCATGAGGTATTGGAAAAGGTCTTAGATAGCAAGGTCTCTTCCAAACGCATACGTCTGAAGCCGATGCGTCTACGTTTCTCCTTTAAAGAGCACACGATCACACGCACTGCCGTCAGCTCTCCATCGGAAAGCTTAAAAACTTCTATACAAAATATATCACATTAGATGTTGCCGCAACACAATCTTCGAATCATAAGAGAGATCTGTTCTGTCAGCAACATTCTACTGAGGAATTTCAAACCCACTGAGAAGCACATTCACATGATCTCATCACTGCATGAATATGCATTCACTTGCATAAAGATACGCCGTTTAAGCAACCGACGTCATAGATATATATATATCATCTGATGACGCACTCATCCACTCAGGTGTCTACTATTGCAAGTTGGATAAAACAATCACCGCAAAAAACCACACTCCTTATAATTTCGCTGGCCGGACTTTACATTCTACTACCGTCAATACCCTTTTACCCGAAACAGAAAATGTTCAGCAAGAGACCCGACAAGACAACTACCGGGATGATCAACATGAGCAACGACTGCTTTGCAAATAGCACGCTGCAATCGCTTTCTGCTCTTCCCGGTCTGAATGAATACCTCAACGAGATTCATTATATTAGAGAAAAAATAGGACCGAACGCTCCGGTTCTGGAACTTCACATTGGCCTGGCTCGCATTTTACACAAATTGCAGAAACCCACAAAAGACACAAAATGTATCTCTGCGTGGGATTTTCTGTCTATAATAGAACGGATGTTCAAGTCGCATATTTCTAGAAATCAGCATGACGCACAAGAACTTCTCCAACTCATTATAGAAACTCTGGATAAAGAGCACTCAGTCTTGAAAAAGTACCTTAAAGACGAGAGTATTGCAGAAAAGCTACCGCAGTTCCCCTTCACCTCGCTCGCCATAAACGAGGTTACATGTCTGGCCTGTAACGGTAAGTCAGACATCAATTACACTCCAATGGCTGTGATATCGCTTCCCCTTCCTCAGTCGTCTAATGTGGCACTTACCGAGCTTATAGCCTCCAATCAGGCGGAAATCATCGATGGCTACTCCTGTTTGAAGTGTAAGGTTAATGCTATTCTTCAGCGAGAAGAGGCGAAGCCCGAAAAATGCAAGTACATGGACCAACTCAAAGAGATTGCTTCAACGGGCAAGATTAATGACGATATCGCAGATAAAGAACTGGAATCGTATATAGATAGCTATAAAGATGGCGCATTCGATATAAAATCGGTCAAATCCACAGTGCGCAAACTGGATTGTATGGTGCAACCGCCAAAAGAATTAGCGATTCACCTTTCAAGGTCCATTTTCTCTTCCACCCGAGTCCTGAGAAATCCGTGCACTGTAGAATTCGAGGACACCCTCAAGCTGGAGATTGATCCTAACTTGAGTCAGCAGGTTATCCAGTTGGAGAAGAAGAGGGAGAAAGAGGAAGTGATTGTTGACGATTACAAGCCGTCTGCTTTGAATGATTACGAAAAGGACGAAACCTCGTTCCATGAAAACGCTTCTGCGTCGGACTCTACTGAAGAAGAAAACGACGATTCGGGACCTGGTTCAAGCGAAGAGGAATTCGATAATAGCAGTTCTGAGGGCGTTACTGCACAGCTTGATTCGTCCCTCTCGTTGCATCAGGCTTACAAGTACAAACTACGTGCTGTGATTAGACACCAGGGAAGCCACACTATGGGACACTATGAGTGTTATAAGCGCAAGCCCATTTTTTACAAAGACCCTGAATCAGGTGAATACACTCCGCACGAGTATGCAACTTTGCTGGATGTAAAGTCGAAAGAAGACGTTACCTTCACAGAGAAGCGTAAAAAGCTTTCAAGCAGTGTAAAGTATCCTTACTGGCGGATCAGTGACTCCAAAGTGACAGAGTACAAAACGTCAAAGATGTTGAAGGATGGAAAGGCTGCTTATATGTTGTTCTACGAGAGGGTATAGAATGTGAGATGAAATAATTGCGACGAAGCGTAAGCTGAGAAGGTATAATTCATTACGCAGCAAAAAGCATATGTAAGGATGTAAATGTGACGCATATTGTGTCCCCCGCCGTAGATTATGTCCCCCCGCGTAGCTTGTGGCACGCATCTTGAATAGCTTCCACAACCCAATCTCGCAACATTTTACTTCAATTTTTTTAGCCATCCTATGATTTACGCCATGTCATTCCTTCACGCAATCATTTATACTTTCTCGACAGCTGCTTGCTATACATGTCAACGATAGCCTACTGGATTTTTGTACGTCACGGTGTAATCTCTACTTTGGTATATGGTGACCTTTCATTCTTTCGAGGCAAAATTTTTATTACATAATTTGTCGGTCTGCCAGATATGTACTTTATTGTTTTTTCTCTTCCAAAGGCATCTTATTGTTGTTCCACCTCCTTCAAGTACTGCTCCTACAGATGACCCATCTTCTTCTTCTGCTAGCTAATGGAGACGTCACCTCAATCGCGAGAGAAGGAGAAGACAGCGTGAAAGACGTAAAATATCCACTTCTTACAATCAGGTAACTGCTCACAATTCTCCCCTGCAAGCCGATCAAACATCCATATATCACCAAGACATATGTAGTCCCTCCATGGACTCGTCTTCTTCTTCATTTCCCCAATCGTCATTCTCTTCTTCGTCTTCCACCTCCAACTCTTCCACCCCCCAGGCCTCCTTTTCTCCTGATCAGTACTTTTATCCCCATTAGTTTTTAGCTCTGTAACCATTCTTTACAATGTCTTGCGAAGACACTCTGCCCTCCCAACGTGTAACGTTTGTAAAGAATTTCATCTCAATATGGTTATTTTCAAGTGTGGACACTGTAGGAGGAGGTGCACCTTTGAAAGAGGAAGGAACAAATTTGGCCGCGACAACAATGCTGATCCTGGCAAATTGACAGATGAGCTCAGAGGTTTGATAAAGGCTTACATTCACAGAGGAACTTTCTGTTCAACAAAAATCGCCTTTAGCTGTTCAGCTTCCTAGAGTTCCTGAAGGAGGTTTTTGAAACCTTTAAGAATTTTACGTTCCGGAAATCAGAGGAATACGATCGTTGAAGCATAGCGGAAATGATCGCACGACTCGACGGATTCTGTTTTACAGATGACATTAGTCTGTGAATATGTATGGAAGTTGAATGGGTGAACTCTTTAGTGTTGACTGACTTTCGTGATTACGGGTAGCTGTACTGGCTTCAGCCATACTTGAAAAAGAAATATTATTAGTTGATACCCATCGTCCCAACCGGACATCACCGTGTCAGCCCATATGGTTATGGTAGAAAGTGGAGTCATGCGTTTTGACTTCGTCAGACGAGCCCACCTATTTCTGAACAATGGGTTAACTTGACATCGTCTGTGAAGTGACATCCAGAAATTAATCTTATGAGATCAATTTTCATCAGAATGAGTATATCACCAATAGTGACCGTGAGTAGCCTTTTTGTGAGACTCATCATATATAGTCTCTTGGCTTCTATTGACACGTGATTATAGACAGTCTGGACATATATATTGTGAGGGGCTCACTGATCTTGATTCAGACCTAATCTCGTGGTTAACTGGTTTATTATCATCGACTACCCACGTGACCTGGAGGACTGAAAGTTGAATCCCCCACTCATTGGGATCGATGTACTTCTGCCGTCGATTATGTAAAACTGCTTGTGAGTTTTTCTTTGATATTTCAGCAACCTCTGTTGAATGACTCAGCGTCTTGTATTGGCCAGTTTATGGAGCTTGCAGAATGGACCACTCTACGGATCACCGCGAGCTAGTCGAAGCAACACATATAGCAGAAAATAGGACGGCCACATCTACAGGCTCGGCCTGTGCAGCTAGACGAATACTGTAGGTAATACCTCACCAAGTCTGACCTTTAGAGATTGACTTACTATTGTAGTAACTTGCATGACTATGAGAGCGACTGGAGAATGACATAGAAGGCTGACATGGACGTCAAAGGATAGAACGGCTTTCTTACTCCGAGCATCAACTATTCGACACTCTTTTTCCAATCTTCAATTCAGAAGTTCTCTTTACTAAAGTCTGTACCGAAATACAAAGGATTTCACTATAAAATACATCGGGACATTTTATGATCTAAACGTCTTGTAGGGTGATTTTTGCGACGAAGCGTAAGCTGAGGAAGCTATTATGAACAGTAGACTTACCAAAATCGCTGTATGCAATTTTATGATATATATGCGATTTGCCACTTTATGAGCAAGTCTCTATGCAATGTCACATATATATAGCCGGGAATATATATACAAAATAGTGCACTCTGCAAGTGTCGAGATAGTAAGCGAGTTCAAAAGGGCTCTGGATGGATTGAATGACAAGCTTAAGCTTTGTAATCCAGCATTTGTATTTTCCTGAGGTTGAATCCTGCTAATTTAGCTTGTAGAGGTGCTTCTGTTGGATGAGATTGAAATCAGGGTCGTCATTTGCGATCCGATCCATCACTCTATGTGGCTCAAAAAATTGAAAATGGATCTAGATCACTAGAAAGCTACAAACCACTCAAAGAAGAAGTATAATAGGTCAACTGATATACTCCGTTGTTCACGAAATCTCTTTTTGAACAAGTTTGAGGTTGGATGGATAAAATACTATCTTAGAGCCCGTTGCGTCGCTTTTACGGATTTTGATAATGAGTCTCACAGTGTTAGAATCATGTTCAAATAAACAGAGGCGGTTTTATATCTACTCTGGCGTAGGCATGTGTCTCTTTTGTTTTAAAAAGGATAAATCCGCAAGTTGGTCCAGAGGCAAACCATAAAGGCACTACATGCTCTGATGCATTGTTTGATGGTGAGCTTGTACTGACAAGCTTTCTATATGTGAACGCATTAGGCATTGTGGTTGTATTTCGTCGTGTTTATAAATACCGAAAGAAGGACTGAACAAATGTAAGTCATGTGAGAATGGATCATTCACAATGCCATATTTTTCAAAGGTTCATAGTAACAAAAAAGTATATATAGTAGTGGCAAAAGATCTTTCAAAGGATCAAGATGCTGTCTATTATACTATAGGGTATACTAAACGTTAAGCTACTGCAGTTTTTCATACTACATTCACACACGAAAAGAATAAATACAAGCTATATCAAACACTAGAATAAATCAACAAAACCAAAACTCATCACCTTTGCTATGCAGAGAGCCATCATCCCGTCTCTTCCATAACCTCACGCTCTCTTCTGATCAAATCACGAATCTGCTCCTCTCTTGAACTAGTGAGGGAAGTGTCGCCGTGAATCATTGGAATGGCCATTTTCTGATTAGAATAGTCTTTCAGAAATCGATTGTTCCATTCGTAATTACGAGGCATGGGGGACTTGTCATTGGTGGAACTTTGGTTCATTACATCAGTGGCCGAGGAAGTGTATCTTGGTCTTAGATAGATTCCCCATACCCACATTGGCACACCGAAAACAACAGCCAATCCATAACCTTTTTGTAAGCCCGTCCAATTTTTCAGTACAGTCATAGTTGTTATTAAGTCTAAAATTATCATATTTATACCCATGGTGCATGCATTGCTTTTCACGTGCGGAGAAGATGAGCAAGACTCCACCTTTATATTGTGTAATTTTGACCCAATTTTTCAGAGGGTGCAATATGTGACGAGATGCCATGACAGGGTCACCTTCATCATTGATCGGTCTCACGGGGGAGCTATATTAGTACTAAATTTTGGAACCTATGTTCCATATCACGTGACATAAAGTGCATAAAGATGCATATCGCTCATGCACGCTAGACTATATAAGTAGCTTTTATATCTCTCATTACTTTAAGTGAGTCCAAATATATCTTAGTGCCCATAGTAGGCTATTCATCACTAAACCCTTTACCTAAATAATGTAAAGCGCAGGGTTTGGTCCAAAAATACCCTACAGCTATTCTCGGTAGTTGCCATTGTCGATGGGTGCAATATGTCTTTTATTTAGAGAGATACCGGAGTATATTATATCAAACACAGAGGAATGCTTTATATACCGCCAGTAATTTGCAATTCTCCTTTTTATGCAATTTCCGTAGTGCCTTGCCATACTAGCCAGTTCTGTCTATGTATCTCAACCGAGGGTGCGAACCCTCGGTATGACGTCTTGCAAGAAGGATTCGAGGCTGTGGTTGGCTCTAAAAACTGATATTCACCGAGATGACTAGACAAGAACTTTTTACATAGGAGATTCGAATTGTGAATGAAGGGCCAGGCCTCATCTGTATGGAGCGACCGTTGTTTAGGTCTTTTGGTTCAACTCCTCACATATGACAATATCTCAATATGCGGCCTACTGCATGCGTATGCGTCCGCATATGCAGTGGAACATAATGTTTGGTCTTACGCCAAAGTAGCTCGGATCACTACTTCTAGCAGGTGACTGATAGCTGGGGTTATTGAGAAGCACATTTATGTAGTATGTGCTGTCATCTTTACTTATTCTATCGCTGACAAACATTATGCAACCGCTTTAGGTGCCTTTTCTCCTCTTTCTCCCGACTAAGAACATTGACACTTTGAATGATATGATTCAAGCTTCTTACTGTCTCGTGTCGTCTCCTGTGTTCTATGCTCTTTCGAGCCTGTCATGCAGGTTTAATCTCTCCAGGAAGGAGACTTTGCAATCTCGAAATTTTGCCTGCTTGCCATTCTTTGCTCAAACCAATCTTGGATCAAAAGCTGAATTTGATTCATTCGCAATCAGCATTGGAAGACTCTTGGCCAGTACAAGTGTTGAATGATGAATCAAAGCCACAAACAAGTCAGTATTCAAAGAGTACAAATACCTAGATTTCATTCTTTTTCTATTCAACTTTATCGTCCATCATGATCTCTACTTGCGATTCGGGTCTTGACCACATCACATTGTTTCCCTTCAAATAAAGAAAGAGAAACATTACAAGATGGTTCGAATTTAATGTCCTTTTCGGCATTCTTTATCTACGCTTCTGGAACAAGAGAAAGGCCATTCAAAGATAAATGCACCCTTTTTGACATCCGTCTCTACTCCTGCGAATCCTTGTCAACTAATCTCTCTTCGTGAACGACCTTCGAAATCATATTTTTCTGCTGAGAGCTCAAGCAAAGTACCAACATTCAAATGGTGCATCGTGCTGCTCACCTTTAGTTGTACATGGCTCCACGATTCGATTTAGAAAAATTTCCTTCAAATTCAGGTTTCATCTACGACTACTCAGACTAAGCTGATGTATTTCGGGGGACCAGGACAACCAAATCAATCAAAGTATATTAATGCAAACAAACAAATCCCTACTCGATAACAACAACCAAGTCACCAGCTTCAACCATGTCACCATTCTCATGGACAATCTTAACAACCTTACCTTCACGTGTGGCACTGACAGTCATCTCAGTCTTCATGGCCTCCACCACAATCAGGCCCTGTCCTTCCTTGACTGAATCTCCAACCTTTACAAGCGGCTTCCAGAACCTTCCAGAGTACTCAGAGTAAACCATTTCAGCATTCTCGGAAAATTTCTCTTCCTCCACCACCTTGGGGCCACCGGATTTGGCAAGCTCCTGCTCAGACAGTTCCATCAACCGGTTGAACTCTTGCTTCTTGTCACCGCCAACAGACTTTTGGAACTCGGCAATAGAGTCAGAGTTTTCAGTGATCCATGAAAGATACTTTCCATGGTCAAAGACAGAGTCCTCCATTTGAACTTTGAAAGTACCGTGATTGGCAGCTTCTGCAAACGAGTCAAGCTCCTCCTCGGACACAGGGTAGAACTCAACCTGATCGAATGGGGTCAAGAGCCATGGCTGACCCTTGTTGAACTTGGCAGAATGCTCACCGAGGGCGAGTTTATCCCAAATAGGAATGGTTCTTCCTACTAATTGGTATCCACCAGGAGACTCCATGGTGTAGATGCACATGTACATTCCTCCAATACCAACAGTTCCGTTAGGAGTGAAGGAACGCGAAGGGTTGTACTTTGACCCAAGGAACCTATGACGTGGGTCAAGAGGCGTGGCACATGGAGCTCCCAAAAATACATCACCGAGACCTAGAACTAAGAAACGCGCTGCATAAAGCATATCCTTGACAGCAGACCTCTCAATACCGTTGATCTTGGCTATAAAGTCAACGTTGTTAGGCAACCAAGGAGCAGAAGCACGGATAGTTTCCTTGTATCTCTGCACAGCGTCCAGAGTCTTTGAGTCCTCAAAGGCCATGGGCAAACGAACAACACGAGAGGGCACTTGCCACTTGTTTTCAAAGACAATCTCTCGTTCGTAAGCACACAGAGTCTCAACAAGCTCAGTCTGCGAGATGGTGTTGAACTCTACAAGAACAGACCTGACACCCTGGGACATCTCTACAATGCCGCGAGTCTTTTGTTTGTTCACCATCTCAATGAGCGAGTGTACCCTGTACGACACGTTGAGGTCCATCACAAGCTCGCCATACTCCACCAGGACATAGCGATCACCAGCCTGTCTGTACACCACTTTGGGAGAACGCTCACTTGCTGGGATCTCGTACAATACAGGAGACTCAGGGCCCTTGAGAAGACCCGGTACAGACGTAGGGAAGGAGCCTTGGAAGGATTCCAAAAGCGCATCCTGAGAGCGAGCCAAAGAGCGGGCGCCGTCAAAGGACACAGGCACAAAGTGAATGAGATCACCAGGTTTGACCTGACCAATCTTCCACATCTCTGCCTGCGCTACAACTGCTTGACACACAAATCCTCCGAGAGAAGGACCGTCGCAAGTCAGAATTACAGGCTCGTCACCTGTAAAGTTGATCGCACCCAAAGAGTAGACATAGTCGTGAGTGTTGGAAGGATGCAACCCACCTTCGCCACCATCGGTACGAGCCCATTGAGGCTTTGGTCCCACGAGACGCACACCGAATCTGTTGGAGTTGTAGTGCACTTTCCATGGCTCAGCAAAGAACTGCTCTACAGACTCCTGCTTGAAAAAGTCGGGTGAACCGTGAGGACCACACGTGACCGCTACACGCCATTCCTTCTCCGGGATCTGGGGTAAGATATCAGCAGGACACAACTGAGGCTGTGATACTGGAGCAGGCAAGGTGCATGCAGGCAAGTTTGGTTGGCCAAGGAAAAGAACATCTCCTAGTTTCAGAACCCTTCCGTTGTAACCTCCCAGGTTACCAAGAGCAAAAGTAGAGCGTGATCCGAGGTACTCTGTCACATCAATACCCTCGCGCACAGCAATGTAAGCTCTACATCCCTTGGTGAGTTTTCCAACGGCGAGCTTTTGGCCCTGTTTCAAAGTCAAAGGCTGGTTCATCTCAACAGCTTGTCCGTCTACCGTGACTGGAGCCTCTCCACCTGTGACGGCGACAACAGCCTCATGGTGGAACAGAAGAGTGGGTCCAGACAGAGTGAGTTCGATAGCAGGTGCACTCTTGTGGTTTCCGACAATACGGTTGGCCAGACGGAAATGGTAGTCGTCCATTGGACCGGAGGGAGGAACACCAATACGCCAGTACCCTGTTCTGCCAGGGTAATCCTGCACCGTGGTGTAGGCACCTGGACTTGTCACTTCAAACGCATGAGGGGTGTACTCGTATGTGTCCAAGATCTTTGTGTGCATCTTTGCCTTTTCAAACATCTCAGACTCTGCGATGGATCTCAGGTAGTCTACGTTCGTGATACACCCGTGTACGACAACTTGATTCAGAGCAGCACGCAGCTTGCGTAGAGCATCAGCTCTGTCTGTGCCGTGAACCACAATCTTTGCCAAGGTGGGATCGTACTCGGCGGAAACCACAGTGCCCTTCTTCACCCAAGTATCCACTCTGGCCCATTCTGGGAACTTGACTTCTGTCAGTTGACCAGGACTTGGCATGAAGCCCTTCACAGGGTTCTCCGCATACAGACGAGCTTCCATAGAGGCACCAGTGACGGGCACAGGCTTGGAAAAGTCAGGTGACATTTCTCCTGCAATGAGAAGCATCCACTCCACGAGATCAAGTCCTGTCACCATTTCAGTGATTGGGTGTTCCACCTGCAGTCTGGCGTTCACTTCCAAGAAGTAGAACTCGTCACGCTTCTGGTCGTAGATAAACTCAACTGTACCTGCACACTTGTAGTTAATCGATGAAGCGAGCTGTTCTGAAGCCTTACGCATTCGTTGCCTGGTGGCTTCAGGCAGATTTGGAGCTGGTGTTTCTTCGATAACCTTTTGGTTTCTTCTCTGTAACGAGCAGTCACGTTCTCCAACGGCGATGGCACCACCGTGTCCGTCACCGAGCATTTGAATCTCAACGTGACGAGCCTCAGACACAAACCGTTCCAAGAAGACACCGGGGTCGCCGAAATAGGACTGACCTTGGTGTTGCACCGTCTCAAAGACACGCTCAATGTCGTCGGACGAGTCAACCTTCTGCAGTCCGATACCTCCTCCGCCGGCAGTAGACTTGACCATGACGGGGTAGGTTAGCTTTTCTGCAATCTCGCGTGCCTCTTTGGCGGTGGCTACAAGACCGGAACCGGGCACTAGCGGCACACCAGCCTTTTCTGCGATCTCACGAGCAGAGTGCTTGAGACCAAGCGCACGAATAGCCGATCCAGCTGGTCCGACAAACACAATTCCAGCCTCTGCAAGCGCATCGGAGAAATCGGCATTCTCAGAGAGAAATCCGTATCCTGGCACTACGGCCTGGGCACCGTGAGTCTTGCACGCGTTGATGATCTTTTCAATGCTCAAGTAGGTTTCTGCAGCAGACACACCATGCAATGGTTCGGCGGCATCCGCCATGGTGACATGTTCGGCATACTTATCAGGGTCAGAGTACACCGCCACAGACTTTATTCCCATCTTTTTGAGCGTCTTGATGATCCGCACAGCGATCTCACCTCTGTTGGCCACAAGCACACAGTCAAAAGGTTTCTTGATTGACTTGACGCGAGAGTCCTGGTAGCTGCGCCATCCACCAAACTGGGTAATTTCAGTGACACCTTCAGCGGTGTAACCAGACTCCTCGCAAATGAAGGAGTGGACATACTTTCCTGACTCCAACTCAACTGAACCAATTCCCAGAGGAGCAGGAACCATGGCCACAAACTCTCCAAACTTTTCCTTAGAGATGGCATACACCTCGAGCTGGATTTGTGAGCCTGAGCCGTCCGTTACACGTCTCAATCCGGGCTTGCCCGATGGAAGGGCGTACAGTCTGTAGCTCTTTGAGGTCTTGGGTGTAGACACAAGTACACCGTCCACCTGCTCCACTTGCCAGTGCAAGGGCATGCCTGCGAGATGCGCTCCAACAACGGCAACTTGCACGCAAGCCTCCAAGTCCACCTTTGGAATGTGTCTGTGAAGGCAGTCTTTGAGAGGGGTTACGATAGCGCCTTCGACAGCACCGAGTCTACGACCCTGAGGGAAGGTGTGTTTGAAGTAGCGTTGAGCCAAGTCCAACAGGGCATAATCTGCAAACTTTTCACCTAAAAGGGTAACACCACAGGGCAGACCATCGGACCGAAACCCAGCAGGAATGGCAAGACCACACATGTCTGCCAAGTTTACAAAGTTTGTCCATGTGCCCTGCAGGGAGTTGACCTTTATAGGCTCAGCCTCCACTTCGGATTTGAGAGGATTCAGAGGTGCAGTGGGTACAAGAAGAGCATCGATTTCCGATAGAAGGATGCTCACTTTTTGCAAGATGTCCTGTCTTTTGTATTCGAAGCGGAAAGTGGTGGCAGCGTCGAACTTCTCACCGGTCTTGACAATCGACAACACCGTTGGGTCGAGATCCTTCTGTGGTGGGTTGGTGGCTAGAAAGTCCTTTGTAGCCTCCCATCTCTCTGCGACCCAAGGGCCTTCGTAAAGGCATTTTGCGAGGTCGAGAAGTGTTTGGAAGTCCAAAGGCACAATACTAACACCCATTTCACGGAACTGAGCCACGGCAGCAGTGTAAACCTTTTCGTTTTCCGAGTCGCCAAAGAAAGGCGCAAATGTAGGCACACCTACACGGGGGGCTGTTGGTTTGGCGAAATGGCGTAGTGGAGCCTTTGGAAGAGGTCTTGAGTACGGATCTTGTGCACCGTCAAACTTGGCCATCACGTCTAGTGCTATTTGGGCATCTGCCAAAGTGAGAGCAAAGATGGAGACGCAATCCAGACTCTTGCAAGCTGGCACTACACCAGCGCACGAGATTATTCCCTTTGTGGGTTTCAAACCGATCAGATTATTCAAGTGGGCAGGAACACGGCCTGAACCAGCTGTGTCTGTTCCCAAGGATAGAGGCACGACTCCTCTAGCTACCAAATTTGCTGAACCGGCAGAAGAACCACCGGATACATGCTTGTCGCTAAAGGCACTTGGAGTCTTGCCGTATGGTGATCTCTGACCCACAAGACCTGTAGCAAACTGGTCAAGGTTGGTTTTACCCATTATGATGGCGCCTGCTTCTCGTAGTAGTCTCACCGCGGTGGCGTCTTTTTCTGGAAGATAGGCGAATGACGGACAAGCCGCTGTTGTTTCCATGCCGCGCACATCGATGTTGTCCTTGATGGCAACGGGTACACCGTAGAGGGCCAGCGTCTTTTTGTCGGTACGAGCCTGGAGGACGCGCCATTGGTGATTCAAGTTCTCGGTTGAGGCAAGGGATATCCAAGCCGGGTCATCAGTAGTTTGCGATTTCAACAATTGAGAGAGCGTTTCAAAGGACACTTCAGGAGTGCTCTCCTGGTGAAATTTCACCCACTCAGGCACAGTCCATCCTGTAGTGTGCATTGTGTTGTTGTTGATACGACGAAGCGCTGAGAAGGTATATATATATGGATATGCACGCGTGCGTTATCAGGATTCGCCGCTGCACGGCCCGCAGGTGCATATACCGTACCGGCGAAACCCGTCGGCCCCCCGGGTTCACTCGAAGGTTCAGTATGGGATGTCCGAAATGGCTGTAGGAGTAGTTTGCTATAAGGGAGAGATGTTGTATTCTAGTAGAATCCGTGTTTCGGAGACTCTCATGGCTAGAGGTGTAGAACCACTATCCTTGCAAAACTTATAAAACTTACGGTTCTGATACGCAGCAGGTTTATGCAACTTTCTGGGGGGCACTGCGTTCTGTTGCCGGGATACGATTATGTAGGATTTGAGGCACAATCAATTCTCGAGCGTTTGAAAAATTCAGTTTCCTCTGAGGAACAATAAACTGGAATCAAGAAAAATAGGTATATCTTCGGACGAATAGACATGGAGAGTCCCTTGAATGAGCTCTGATTGCATGGTGATCCTTGCATGGGGACGGGCTTTATGACAATGTTCTCCGGATTGTTCTTACATGACATTTAACTCATCGGCTTCATTCCCTTTCTTAAGGAATGAGTACGAATATGGCTGACACGGTTATGTCCGGTTGCGATGAAGAATATGGTCAACCATTCAACTTCCAAGTTCTATTTCCAAATAGCGCGAGCCTCTTACGCTTCGATGATATCACTCCTCGACAATCCACAGACCAGTGTCATCGGTGAAAAAGGAAATCCATCTCGTCGTGCAATCAGCTACGCTAATGATGTTTTTCATCGACACTACACAAACCAGTGTCATCGTGAAAAAGAGAAGACTTCACGTCGTGCAATCATTTCCGCTACGTTTCAATGATCTCGCTCCTCTGATTTACAGACTATGAATCTTATAAGGTTTCAGGAGATCGAAAATCAAGCAAGTAAAACGTCAATCTCTTCGGAGACGCTTTTGGAAGCTGAACTGATTGAGACAGTATTTGTTGTGAAAAATTAACCGGTGTCCTTAAGCTGTCCTTAAGCTGTCCATGCCCTCTCGTCATCCAGACTGTTATGAATAGAGAGCAAGAGGCAACAAGAAGTTCCTCTGTGAATCCTTTATCAAACTTTTGAACTCATCTGTCAATTTGCCAAAATCAGCATTGTTGTCACGGGTTCCCTCCTCTTTCAACCTCCCACAGCGTCCAGATTTGAAAACCATATCGAGATGAAATTACTAACAAACGTTGCACGGTTGAGAGGGTAGAGTGTCTTCCCAAGGCTTTGAAAAGAATGATTTCAGAGCTAACAATTGAGAAAGAAGGTAGTGATCAGGAGAAGAGGAGGTTTGCGAGGGAAGAGTTGGAGGTTGAAGACGAAGAGGAGGTGGACCATTGGGAAAATAAGTCAATGTAGGGACTACAGACGTGAGGTGGGGAGGTCTGATCGGCTTGCAGGGGAGCATTGTGAAAAGCATCAACTATCTTATTAAGGGGAATAGACGATTTCGTCTTTCACGCCATGCTGTCACTTTCTCGTGAGATTGACGTCTCCGTTCACTAGCAGCAGAAGCAGAAGGGTCAGCTGAAGGAGGTTGAAGGAGGTGGAACAACCATAAGATGCTTTCAGAAAAAAAAAAAAAACAGAAAAGAAAGGAAAAGGAACCGGCAAAAGTAGTTACGAGATTGAGCATCGACAGTTGATTTAAAAGTATTCTGTTTGCAAGAATGAAAAATCACCATTACGAAAAGTGGAGAGTAAATCAATATCTAGCAGGCTATGGTATGCGAGTACAGAATGCAGCGGTCGAGAAAGTATAAATGACTACAAAGAATGAAGCAACAAAGGGAAACGTTGTGAGATTGGGTTCTGGAAACTATTCAAGCCGCCAAGGTGTTTGGATTAGTGACATAATCTGCGTTGCATAATCTGCGCACCAGCACATCCTTACATATGCGGATTAAACCGCGATTGCATAAACAAAGAATTTGATAGGCTGCTCACTTTGTTGGTCTTCTGTCTTCTGTGTGAAACCTTCTGGATACCGTCTGGGAAATGCCCTTGATGATTGATTTGTCTTCGATGTTTTGTCCAAATAAGAAGCCTCTACAACAGCCTGTGTTATTGTTACTCTGGTTTTACAAACTATCGTACTCCTTTGTCTATAAATGAAAGAGTCTTTTTGGTACAAGAGTTTGAAATCAATACCATTTCTTGAGCCTCAGTATAGGGTGGAGAGCAAACAGCCGCAAGCTCCGCTCGACTGTTCTTGGCCTCCCTGGAAAGCTGAAAGAGGTGGTACGATCAAGTCAAACTGTAATAACCTCCAAATCATGAGCTTGATGCAATCTTATTGTCAAAAGATGTATGGCAAATCTCTCACTGAGCTATGAGGCTCTGAAGTATCTTTGTGAGTAAACAAAGACTCTGCTGCAATCTCTAAGATGAATGGATCATCTCGAAGACATAGCCTAAAATGCAATCACCGATGGAATGGTCAACAGCTCCACCGTACGCGTTCAAATGTAATTTGAAACGCTTTTAGTTATTGATATCTTAATGAGTTGTCAAACACCAGAACAAAAACAAATACTGAGATGAAAATGAAGAATAGGACCTGAAAGGCATTCTAGAATGAGAAACAGTATTCAATAGCTTTTGTTAAATTGATTTTGGAGTGGCCGACCAAAGGACTGTTGTGAATTCTCTCACAATAGCAGAGAGCCATGTGCGACTTGTTAAAGTTAGGCATTAAGAACAAATCACCATAGATATATATTCCACTCTTTGCTCCGCCCTTTTTGAGGGAGGGTATTGTCTAATTTTTGACAGAGTGCTGGTGCTGATGAGACAAGGAGTCAATAGAACAAAAGCAGCATCTTTGAGTTTGAGAAGATGTAACCTAAGCAGGCAGGAATTGTAAATGAGTTTATACTCAACGAGATTAAAGCATGGTTAAAGAAGAAAAGAAAAAGAGAGCCTCATGCCTACGAACACGGGTCCATATGACCACAGCTCCGCAATATTCATCTTCAAAGGCGGAAGGTCACTTTCGGTGACCTGTATGGAGTGCGTAAGTAAAGTGCCATCCAGACCAAGGTCTATTGATGTCCGGAAAGACGATCTCAAGATTAATTTGTGCTTTTCCGAGCACCCCAAGCTTTATTTGATTATAATTGTATCATAAAGGTCGAATTGTTTTTGAAGCAGTTAATAAGCCTTGAACAGTTGTGACGTTCTTAGGATGGAGACTGTGGGATTGCAACTGCAAACTGCTTCGATGAGCCTTGATAACAGGCTAGGATGGTAGGGTTCCTGGTGATTCCTCAGTCTGGTGTATGTCTCTCTTAATGCACCATTATATCGACGTATGATATTTCAGATGCTTTTGTTATCACCTCAGGATACGTCGCAGTGGAATGTTCTCTCTATTATTCATCTAGATCGCTCTTTGAAGTTTGTGTTCTTAATCTTGCGATCCATTAACATACCCACATCTTTCGTGTAAGCATAACACTAGGCTTAGCAGAATGCAATCCTCATGTTTAGTGACCTCATCATCTACGATGTTTGACAACGCAGTAGCGAAACAACAGCGAGTATACTCCTTAGGGAAAAATGTTTCAAATATGTTGTTTTTAACAACGCAAAGATTTATGTAAAGGCAATTTCGATGTCCTCCATAGCATACACTTATCTCTACACGAGAAAGATTTCGTCCAAATGCCGCCATGCCCAAGTGTCTCAATGTCTTTCATCAAATGAGTCACTTCAGCTGTTTATTCCCCTCCAAATATATAGTGCTTAATCCTAAAGTAACAGAGTAAGCTCTTTGACCACCAAAAAATCTGTAGAAATATAGCGACGATTTTCTTAACTTGGGATTTGACTCCTGAGTGTCATGGTCAATGAAGAGACAAACATCCGATTTGAAAAATGCGAAAAACAATTTAAGCTCACCACAAGTTGATTCTGAGACTACTTCTGAATAGGAGGAGATCTCAGCTACTTACAAGCTAATCTTGAGATCTTAGAGGAGAATAAAGGAATATAAATTGCAAACTCTGGAATGCCGGCCCGGAACACATAGGACACAAGCTTCTATATATTCCGGTCTGTCATGTACGTGTCAATACAAGAGAGATGATATATATATATATATATATATATACATCTCACAAGATCATCTATTCGCTTCGCTACAATAATATCATATATACATCTCAAAGATCATCTCTTCCGCTTCGCTTCAGAGATGGCTTCAGAGATGATGTAAATTATTCAAAACTTCCATTGCTCCTATATTACACTATTATACACTACTCCTCCTCGGAACTCTCGTCCGAAATATCGTCATCATCAGACGACTCAGCCTCCATTGGAAACGGAGCTGAGCCTGGGTTATCAAACTCGTGAAGTTTCCTCTTGATATTTTCAATTTGTCTGGCCTGCTCTGCTTCGCTCAAAGCTTTCGAGTTTTTACCCTTCTTGCCGTTAACGGTTGGAGCTCCATTCACGTCTTTTCTCACAACATACTCATACAACTGCACAAGTGTCTTTGAGTCAATCTGGTCCATGTCCAACTCGATTTCGTCGCCATTAACCAAATGAGGCAGATTAGTCTTTATGATGGTTATCACTTTGTTCATTTTCTTGGGCGACAAATCGGTCAACATCTCGCTGAGCTCCTGTTTCTGCTCAATGTTCAAGTGAGGAGTATAGACGGGTTTAAGGCCCTTCTTCTTCTTCTTTTTGGAAAGTCTTCTCTTGCGCGTCTTTTCAGTCTTGAGCTTTTCAAACAAGTCTCTCTTCATCACGTCCAAGTCTCTTCTCATTCTCTCAATCTGGCCCTCCAAGTACTGGATAGCTGGATTTGTGAGAAGCGACTCCTCAATTATGACATCGTCGTCCGAGTAGTCCTCATAATCAGACTCGTCGTCGGAATCTGGAGTTTCTGGCTTTTCCTGCCATTTTTTATTGAAAACCTCTTCTAAACGGTGTCCCATTGCGTTCACGGCAGACCCTTCCGGATTGAAAGCGTAGCAGTTTTGGAAAACAAGTCTGGCATCTTTTTCGAAATCTTGCGCATTCTCGTACTCGTTATTGGACATTTTCTCTCTTATCGTACCGAAATCCATCGGCTGCTTAACAACATCGAAATAAGTGGGACAATCAAGTGCTACAGGGTCTACAGGAACATGAAACGGATACGCAAACGAGTCGTACCGTTTGTTGAAAATCTCTCGAATCACTTGCTGGCAAAAGCGCAATTCCGGAATAAACTTGCGTCTGCGCGGACGCGAGTCGTACGGCATATCTCTCGATTTGGGAGGATGAATCTCGCGTTTTGGACGTCCTCCCTCGGCAGAATCCCCACGTCTAATAGCGGGAGTTTCTGAAGTGGCACGTCTTCGACTTTTCGTATTTGCAGCATCAGCAGGAAGGTCTTTTGGAGGCATATTTAGCATATGTTTTTCAAAACTCGCCTGAACGTTTCTGGCCATTTGCGCAATTGGAGCGTCGTACCCATTAAACGTGGCGCAATTGACAACCATCAAGTTAAAATCTTGATTTATTTGCTGAGGATCGTCATACGCATTAGCATTGATCTTTCTTTCAATCGTGGCCAGATCCATCGGCCGGGTAATGTAGTTGTAGTAAAAGGGGATTTGAAGCTTTACAGTATCGACCGGCTGCAAAAATGGGCCTGCATCTTTGAGTCGTTTGACAGCCTTGATGGTGGAAAGTGCGTGCTTCTGCTGATGTTTCGGGATTGGGTTCTCAGGGAGGTTGTTCATATCTGGTTCCGGATCAGGCTGTGGGGCAGGGACAGTAGGTACAACTTGCTGTGGTTCCTCCACTTTTGGGCGTTTTGAAGATTGAGATTCTGATTCTGATTCGAGGGAATGTTTTTTTGAGTCCTCCTCCTCCAACTGTTCATTCTGCTCCTTATTCTCCTCCAACTTTTCATTCTGCTCCTTATTCTCCTCCAACTGCTCATTCTCCAACTGCTTATTCTCTTCCTCCTCATTGTTCTCTCCCTCCACTTTTTCCGGCCCCTCAGAAACATGACTTACATCATCAAACGTTTCATCCTTCAACTCCTTTGGCGTAGGCAGTGACTGCTCAGGCAATTGTTCAGCTTCCTCTAATGACATTTTATAGTGATTAGGTAAGCGTGCAGATTTATGCATATGAGCCTCACACGGAGATTTTTCTGCAAAAACGGGGACACCATCCTATTTAAATAACTGCACGTGAAAAAGAACACGCTGCCAGACTAATATTTACGCGCGCACCAAATTACACCAGAACATAAATTTTTTCGCCTCCTCTTATAGTTTTCGTTTAAGAATGGGCATATGTTTATGGAAAATTGAGAAATAATTTGACGCCTTTCACCCAGTCCATATTTGCTCTCTCCCTGCCTTGCTTCAAAGTGGTGTGGTTGCAGTAGTTTTGATTTTCCTGGCCGGGTAACCCTTGTGCCTCGTGCTGAAATGTACGCAGAAAGAGTTTTCCACGCCTCTGATTGGCTGGATACGCCTGCAGGTGGATATACAGCTCTGTGCAGTGTTACTTTCATCAAGACATCATGCTTGATGGAAAATGGTACATCATCGAAGCAAGGCATCATCGGCAAGGCATCATCGAAGCAAAGCGGAGATGATCTGTCGTTGATAGATTGATAACTCGATTTTCAAACTATCCATCGAAAGGCCAAGTCTTCAGATGAGTATGTATTAGTTTCGGTATGATATCGGTCAAGATGACGTACAATCGGTGAACTTGACCTTAGCAAACAATATCGTCCACCTCTCAATTATTGTTCTAAGTAACTTTCAGTGTCTTCAACCACTGCTTGTATGAAACCTTGTTCTTCTTGACATTACACCGCCCGATTGGTGAAGATAACCACAAGGTACTCTTTGAAATGAGCGAGATTGATTTACCCTATCAGATTCCCCTTTCCAGTCGTTGCACCCGGGCGAGTCGTGAACCGGTTGATATCAAAGTCTCGTCTAGATCAATGGCTGTACTTGATTGAATTATCTCCACTGACGAGGTCTTTTGTATTTAACATCAATGGGTAACTTGTACGATGATCCTACAATACGTCAATCAGCAAAGGGATTGTGAGTCCCGGTTACCATTCAAAATGGCTATGCAATAGTTCCTCTATATAAACCCGTGACGCAAATCGCTTGGGAACGATACCACAGAATACACCTGGTCTTCACTGTATGGTTGAAATCATTGGTGCATATACCCATCAAAAGAAGGACTCTTGTCTACCTCAGCTGATATCAAAATACTCATCAATTAATATACCGTCCATGGTTTCGCTCTAGAGAGTACCGAAAGAATCTCATTCACAACGACTATGTACCCATCAGCACGAGATCCGAAATGTTGACGAACCTTGCTTGATGTGATCATTTCGATCACAATTTCTTGTTAAAGAAATGCTCAAAGCCTATCCACTCTAACTTTCACACATTACAGCGTGACCATTAAACAAAGACCAATTAAGTGGCGATCTGTTTGTTATCAAAAAGTGCTCAAAGGCTCAATGCTAGTACAGCTTAATAACTTGTCATATGTCGTTCTTATCAACACTCACCATAGAAAAGACGGAAAAGGACAGACAAAAAGAGCTCCGATAAACAAATACCGGTTATTCAGTAGTTGCAGGAAGCAATACTTGAAAGATTCGTTTCCAGGATGCATTAGTACATTTTGTTATCCATCCCACTCGGCTAGTGCTGCCTTTATCATCAGCTGACGGCTTAAGCCCAACGTGAAGTATTCCATTTTAACTCAATAGTTTGTGCAAATGTTGCGGATGTTAAGGACTGTTGGACGAATTTGCGAGGTTTTGTACATTGATTATATTGTTAATTTGATGAAGACATAGTAAGAGAGTGGTTTTATTGTAGCGTTTGTCTTGAAGGGAGGAGCTTTTTGTTCATCGATGATGGTGGTCCCGAGGAGGTGGATTTTACTACTCCGTATTGTTTTTCCTGTTGATTGTCGGTCAAGAGAAACTGGAGCATATTTTCGGGGCACAGTTAGGGCACGTTGCCTAAAATGATTCCCAGAAAGAGAGATTACAGCGTTCGTGAGGGAATGATATCTAAAGAAAATGACAGGACATGATGTCTGCTGGACTTGTGTTCCATATAAAGCTCTAAGTGCATGAAGATGCATATCGTTCATGCACGCTAGACTATATAGGGCACAAAAGGGCACAAAGTCACTCTAAAGCAAAATCGACACAAATTCATCTCTTCCGCTTCGCGTCCGAGATATCGCCACAATCAAGGTCATCTCTTCCGCTTTGCTTCAGAGAGTAGCTTTTATATTCCTCTCTTTGAGTGAGTCTGAATATATCTTAGTGCCCATAAAACTCAAAGTCAGCCAAAGCTTTTCTGCCTCACCCTATTCTACAACTACTCCATCAGAATCTCTAAAAACAAAAATCCAATTTTATAATAACCAAACAAAAAAACACTCAAAAGGTATTGAAGAAATAATGAATCAATCTCAAGATCATCTCTTCCGCTTCGCTTCAGAGATAATCTCACTCACGTCTTCCCACTAGAAGTCTCATTGATAACATCAATGTTTTCCGGTCTGTGCACCTCGGCAGATATCTGACTGCGCACAACGTGCATCTGCTCAGGATGGTCGTTTTGCCATGCTCTAAGCTTGTGAGTCTGACCAGTACAGTCCCAATAGATACCACGGAAAGATGTGTATATGCCCTCTCTTCCCTCGTAGAGCGGGTAGATGATGACCATAAAGGCACTCAAAAATAGCCATATAATGCCCACTACAACCCAGCCGGTGAAGAACTTTTCAGAAAAGATGTAACCGGTTCCGTACATGGGCATGGGCCACAGGATGATGAGAGCAAGTGCCACAACGACACATACGATACCGGCAATTTTGGAGGACCTTTTGAGAACAGCCTCTTCCTCTGCAAGCACAGAGTCTCTTTTCTCATCTGCGATAGCGTGGGCCACAGATGTGACTTGTGACTTGAGAGGGTGCATACCTTCTGGGTCCATGACCCGAGGCTCATTTTCTGCCTCTTCAATCTCTTCCTCCTCGTTGACCCTTTTGATATTCTTCAAAAGCTCCCAGTCGTAGTTGTCTGGCTTGAAGATGAGGGTGAGCAGAGGAACAAAGATGAGTGGAGACAAGAGTCCCACAACGTTACCCACAAGCATCGGGTCGTCCATAAAAGTGTTTTCATAAGTGACCGAACCGAACTGGGCCTTTGTGACCCCAAGCCAAGACGCGATGGCACACCCGGTACCCAGTACAGGGGACACGGTGGCTGCCACTTTGTTTTGTCTTTTGGAAAGAAGGGTCATAGCGGCCGGGAACACGGCGGACGAGATGATGACTCCCATAAGCTCATACAGGTATCCCATACTGACTTTTGCATAGTAAAGCCCTGTAGCGAATCCGCTCATTGCGATAGCGAAGAACACCACAGATGCGTGCGACATCATAATCAGAGACTTCCCGGAAGCCTCAGGCTTTACGTACGACTTGAACACGTCGTACGTGATGACCGAAGAGAAGGCGATAAGCTCAGCAGACATGGCACTGGTTACCGCCATGAAAACCATGATAAGCACACCGGCCGCTCCAGACTTGCCCATCAGTGTGACTGCGGCATTTGGCACTACAAGTCCTGCAGACACTTGTTCCGGAGACAGTCTGTTTGGATACGTTGGGAAGGAAGGGTCAGACTCTAAGGCAATACATGCTAAGCCGGTGGTTGTACTGATGACCCAGGGCAAAGCGAACCATGCTAAGCCTCCTAGGACGTATCCCGGCAATGCTGAAGCAGGGTTGGCTGCGATGGCCTTGTTCCAGTATCCGTTATCGAGGAAGACGGTTCCAAAGTTACCTGCAATGTTGATTACGAAAAAGATACCCGCACCACGCGATTTCATGGTGAGGTATGACCCTCCTGCGTTACCTGCTACCGGGTGGTCTTTAGCAGCCTGCATAACCTTTTCCCAAACCACACTGGGAGACCCTAGCTTACTTCCTGCTCCAAACGTATTGAACCAAAGGGCCATGATAACAACTACAATGGCAATGGTGTGCGCATAGTCGGTGAGGAAAGTTGCCTTCAACCCACCGAAAAGCGTATACAGCATTACACCTAAAGGAAGCAAGAAACAAGCAGCCACGGTATTCATTCCGGTCAAATCTGAAGTGACGGCTGATCCACCGGCCAGAAGCATGGCACTCACCAGAATATTGGTTGCGATTGCGAAAAAGATGAATACGCAGTGGGTGGCTGTACCGTACCGTTCTTTGATAACTTCCAAGTAAGTGTGACACTCTGGGGCTTTCTGCTTCAGCTTAATGGCTAAGTACGCAAACAGAACAATCTGGAAACACGCTCCAGAACTGTAGGCGATCCCACCAAATATACCGTGGGTGTAAACCTGAGAGGAACTCGTCAATAGAGTAGCAGACCAACACCACGAACTAACCACAGCGGTGGCCACAAGACCGGTCTTGACGCTTCTACCGGCGGTGGAGAACTCTTCAGCAGTGATGATTTCCTTTTGGTATCTGCGCAAGACAAACGTGGTGAGAATCATCCCCAAGGAGAAGGCTAGTCCTAGCCCGACAATGATTCCGTAGCCTGCACCTTGCGGTAGTGGAATTTCGAGGTAAGCCATGATGATGAGTTGGGGTATGGATTGGGCTGTTTATGTATTGAAATTTTTTTTTTATCGTAAGTGAAAAGTGTGACTGATGGATTGTTTTCCACCTTATCAGAATGCTTGATTATGCTGCATCGTGCATAATTAACGCATAAGTAACGGCACCCGATTGGAAGTTGGTACCATAGATCTGTGGAATGTTGGGTTAAGTCGGCTCCCACAAGTCAATCCAGCTGTGAAATTAAGATGGAAATTCAAGAATTGTGAGCATTGAACAGTGCTTGGCGGTAAAGCTTGTGGTTTACGTATTGTCTAGTTTCAGCTGCATGCAGACGGATGCATGCGCCGAAAAACCGCGCCGATGCAGATACGTGCATATAATCAATACACCTGCGATACCCTGAATGTGCATAAATGGAAAAGGGTAATACTGGAAGGTTTTGCCGTGTAATCATAAGAGTTTTACTTGGTGTGGAGAGCCTTAGTTGACCTTGAGAGCTTTTTCTAATCTTGAACATCTCCACTAGCTTAAAGCACTCTCCGGTGCCAAGCCCATCTGCATAGTTATTGTACTCTTCTCTATCAGAAGACGCATGATCTGGTCATGCTTTTGAAAAGAGTTTTCAGCAGCCTTTCTATCACTAAACGATACAATACAATGTTCTCTGAAGTCTGCATCCTCATTGGTATTAGGCTAACCGCACATTCCGGCAAAGTAGCGTACACATAACGATGCATACAGTGGAACGAAGCACTGGGTTTTGTTTCATTCGTTAGTTCAAGGTGATTCAATACATTGTCATTGATGAGATGAATGTACGGTGGATTTTGTGACGAGGCGTTTCATCACGGGGCAGACTTGAAAATGAGTAAGCTTTTCGGATGAGATTCGCTTACTGACTCAATAATGAAAAAACACCTTCAGGATCAACTGATACATCTCTATGACATCAAGGGTGAATCAGTAACTGCTGAATCATGCCGGCATATAAACCAAAAGTACTATTGCCGGTAGATCAGCCGTTGTCATCCCTCGGTCGTAGTACCATCTCACATACAAAGACCCGACTGGAAGAGGTATTGGCAGAGGACAGGGGCCCTGTATCACAGATTCCCTTAAAGATGAGCACAGTCAAACGAGTACTGACAAAAGTCTCATGGCACTGGGAGTTAGTACCGGTGGAAAAGTGGTTATGCATTCACCCTCAGTGGAGTCAATCTTTTGCATCTCTTTTGCAAATTTTGAACACTCACTCACTGGTGCGCTGTGCATTGCAACTACAGTTTGCATTACCCACTTGACTGGGGTAAGATTCAAGTCATCTCTAGAGTGTCGATAAGGTCATGACATATTAAACCAAATGAATCTGCTCCTCTATGAATTTGTAGACCAGATCACGACTGGGATTTACTGCTCAGGGTGAGGACCTGTGGGTGTCCACGAAAGGAAAACTCTAGGCTTAATTTTTCGAATGACCAAGTCTGGGCCAAATAGACAAACTGGGGAATCGAAGAGAACACAACGATCTAATGCACAGACTTGGAGAATGAAGCTGGTTACAAGCCCATTTCAAAAGTGGTGATCTGTGAGTATTTGTAGCCACATTGTCAAGATTCACTCCTTTGCCTTGACTGTCATTTCAAGTCTGCTTAATTACTGCTTTTTGGTCTGCAACTGTCCGAGCCAGTATCTTTTGCTTGTTTATAGATGCAGACTGCCAAGCAAGCGTAGATTAAATGCGTAATTTCAGTTTTGAGTGATCCAGTGTGTCCTACATGCTTCATCTGTTATTTCGTAGCCTTTTTCATATGGCATCTCTTGCATTGATCTGAAGAGTACCAACCATGCCAATGAAGAAACAAACAGTCACATGGCCGTGAATCTATGTTAGAATGAAGATTAATATATGCAGCGTCATAGGTAGGAATCATAAAATTGAAAGCGGCGAATCTGGATCATTTCAAGCACCACGTCACCGGTGATTACTTCTACTCCAAGAGGTCTTCTTATTAGATGTCTTATGCCTGATACATTGCAAAGTCCGACGGAGCTAGGACGTGCAAGGATACATACTCTCGACGTATGCTAAAGGACTCGTTGGTTTGTACAGTCAGCCACTCGTAAAAAGTCGGATCGAAGGATCAATGGACAAGGTGAACCACGTCCCAAAGAAGTGAGGTTGGTTAGCTCGCTTGGATGGATCGAATGAGCGGGATTTTGCGTTTTTATAAGTCTCATGCATGTGCTTCTCTGCATAATAGAACATTTATGTACGCACGGAATGAGGACCTGTGTTTACCTGAAGCACGGTTGCAAGTTCGAGTCTCCTCTAGTCAAGTTTTATTCAGGCGCCCCATGGCTGAGTTTATTATTTCCATATAAGTCAGCAGAAGTAGAGTCTTGGAAGCTTCTCGTGGTGATTTCTTTTGGTTGTGAATGATGTTATAGGTTGATAAATTGACGCATATAATCGATCGCGTCTAGTTTGTTGGCTTCTGTATATTGATTGAATCAGTTGGCATGGTTGAGCTCTGGGTCATTGATTGATTTTGTTGTTCGGTCTTGGAAAAGGTTCAGGGTCGAAATATAACAAAATCAGTACAGTAAAGAGGTGGTTACCTTTCAGAACTTCTAAGCACAGAAATGCCGTTACGTGTATTGAACAGATTGTGGTATGTTGTTGGATGCATATCGCTCATGGACGCCGGACTATATAAACATTTTTATATCCCTCATAACTTTGAATGAGTCCGAACATATCACAGTACTCATAGTGACCGATTTAGCATATATAGATACCGGATTGTATTGTATACTCCTTCATGTTAGGGGGATTACATGCCTCTCTATAGTGCGATGTGCGTGCATAATTATGCATGATAACCAATTCGACGGTACTGAACTCTAAGGTATTCCCAGATTGGTTAATGGTCACACAAGAACGACTCTCAACAAAAAAAATTTTGAGTGCTGTTCACGTTGTAATCTTTGTGTGGACAATAAGTATTATCCCGCAAAAGTACAAGGTCTGCACAGCTAATTTCACATCATCTGAGAGCATTTGTAGACAGTGTCATAGAACTAGAAAGTTATCAATAGACTAGGGCTCCTGATGACTTGGCCACATCAACGGTAAAATTATCTCTTCCGCTTCGCTTCAGAGATAATTCAAAGATAATCTCATGCACTGCATGCTAAATGCAGGAACAATTTTAAAGTTACGTTGCGCGTACATAGTCACGTGACCGCCTCATACGAAAATACCAAGACCAAACTACCCACATTCGCTTCTACCCGTTTATGCTGGATGACAACTGAGCTAGACCCCACAGTATCTACACGGCGATTCAGCCTTTCTAGGTCCCATAGGACAAGTTCCCAGACTTGGAAGATGCAACTGGAGCTGCGGAAATTGGAGCATCATCTATCGAAATTCGAGTCAAAGCAGGGTATCATGAAAGCCAACGTGTTGCGGCTGTCGTTGCTTCCCTTTTTGAGAACGTCCCATCACGGAAAACTGCTGTCCGAAGCCGATTCCTGCAAGATTTCCGTTTTGGCTACCCATGTTTTTTTAAAGTGGTGGAAAGCTCTGCTATTTGCTTTAAACGATAAAGCTCATCCTATTTCCATCTCGGATAAACCGGCTTTTTTAGAATGCATCTCGCAGATCATTTCCAGAGATGAGTGGAGACAGAATGTTAAAAAGATGGAGTATCAAAAACTGCTTTCTGAGACTCTAGACTTTGCCATTTCTCGCTCAAACTCAAAGGCCATATCCTTGCCTGTTTCGGCTTTTGTAGGAAAAGTTTTCGCCTATTCGTTTTGGCATTTACCGCAAGTGGGCGTGGCCCTCTTGTTTCTGCTTTCAGTCAAGCAGAGCATGCTTGAAGGGGTTTTGAAAAGGACTCAGCCTGTTACGTCCGAGATTGAATTCTCTGTTCCTCAACATCTGAAACCTCTGGTCAACTATAAAGGCCGACAATCGTGTCCCAGGTCTCAGAAAAAGTTCATCAACTGCATGACCCCGCCGCAGGCTCAGGTTCCTGGGATCGGTGACCCGCGTGGCCTGTGGGTCAGGAGATGGGCCTCGTTTGACTCTGACATCTTTTGCTCGTTTCTGAGACACTATCTGTGTCTTGTGTCCAATGCCATGGCAGACACGCACTGCTTCAACCACCAATCAGCCGTAAGCGATCTCCCCGGTATGAGCATCATTCTGGGACACGTGTACCATCATCTTGATTATATAGCGTGTGTCCGGTGGGGGAAGAATGCAGACAAACAGGTTCCTGTCTCTTTGAGCAAAATCTTCACCTGTCTGAGAGACTTTCTGCTCAACAACAACGACCGGGAACTCGCATTGGGTCCTTATGTCATCAAAGCGTTTGATGGTGTTTTGAAAAACTTTGCAACATCCATCTCTGCCAATGACTCTGAAAAGTGTAACCTCATTTTGCAAACCGCCTACGAGTTTATGCTTAATGTGTCACGTGGCACATCGTTCGCAATAGACTGGTACTTTTGGGTGTCGTGTATTCGGAAAATGCTCTCTACGCAAAACGTCAACTGCGAGCTTTTGGCCTTTTCAATGCTCTTCAATACCTGGGAAATGCTTCCTTCTTATTTGACTAGCAGCACTCCACCTCTATGGGTTCTGAACCCACAAGAGAGTGCAAAGTGGAATGTCGGTAGGTGGCTCATTGGATGTTGGGACACATACTTCACTCACTGGCAACCTTCTGTGAGGCTCTACTACATGAAGCTCATTATATGGAGAGTCTTGGAAGATGGGTCTATTGGTGAGGGAGTCAAGACCCGATTGAAAATACACTTTGACCAGTTGGGTTTAATGCTCAAAGAAACCCCATCGCTCGATATGAGACCCTGTCTTCCTGTTTTGAACAGGAAGCAGGTGATTGTGCCGTGTATCGACACAGAAGACCTTATTTTCCAACCGCACACTAGACGCACGCACGCCTATGAGGTTTTCGACGATGCCGTGTACATCTGTGCTCAGAGTTGCAGTACGCCTTCCACTGTGAAACCTGGAGTCATTGCCACCACGCTTGAGAGTGCTTTGAATTTCTTTAAAAAACCAAAAGAGGATGAAGTTGCGATTCCAAAGGCTTCCTCCACTACATCGTTTGCATCCACTTTAAGCTCCACTTTATCTTTTGGCCAGTCGACAGGTTCCTCTTTTTCGTCTGTTGCAGACATGTCTTTGGCTTCGTTAGAAGATGAGCGTTTGAATCACGTGGAGTCTGATGTGCCCTCTGATTTCGTCAGAAGAACTCCCCAAGTGGCCCGGCCGACTTATAGGTTCCAGCTTGTTCCTGATGAGACACACATACGACAGCAGCTCGGTGTGATAAATGGAGGAGTCCCCGACAATGCACCTCCACCTCCACCGAGACTTCCCTTTGAAGCCGCGGACGAGGACGATGACGGACTATTGTTAATGAAGTCACGTGAAAAGCCCACTTCAAAGATTATAGGCAAGGCGCTCAATGAGTGGGAGCGGTCGTTGCAGGAGTTTGAGGGGTTTACAGGAGATTGTGTTCCTCTTTTGAGATTTGAGTCGCCGAGTAAGATTAATGGGGCGTGATTATCTCTGATTATCTCTGAAGATCATCTCTGAAGCGAAGCGGAAGAGATGATCTAATTGAGCTATTATCTCTAAAGCAAGCGGGAGAGACGATCTGAAGATATTTTCCTTTCTTCAGAGTTTCACTTGAGATTGAATCACATCGCGTGTTGAGTCTCTTGAAAACTAGACGCCCTCAGTTTGGTCTTGAGTGGAATCTGTGGAGACAAAGAATCAACCTGATTCACTCAATCATTACACTTTAGCTTACAAATGGCTTCAGATGCCTTGGTCGATATCCAGCATGCTTCTGAATACTTTTCATTGAAACGTTCAACAAGAGCTGATACGATACCATAAACCCTTGTTGGAACATATGTTGCATATCACTTGACATTAGGTGCATGAAGATGCATATCTTTTATGCACGCTAGACTATATAAGTAGCTTTTATATCCCTCATTACTTTGAGTGAGTCCAAATATATCTCAGTGTGCCCGTTGCAATACCCCTCAAGCGCATACCATTCTTTTATGGGTATTAAATGGCGATGTTCACCAACGTTTTCCTTGATCATTTCTGACGAGATGAGGAACCATGGCTGGGTCACCTTCATCATGATTGGTCTCACTGGGGAGCATCTACTCGACAGTTGCCATTATTGACGGGTGTAAAAATCGGTATTATCTATATAGAGAAATACCCAAGTTGTGAAACATGTCTATCATGTCTGTCACAGTTCAAGAGGAATGCTGTCTCTTTATATACCGCCAGTAGTTTGCTGCAACTCTCCTTTTTATGTGAAATGCACAGTGCCATGTGATACTGGCCAGTCAGTGTTGTGTTGACGTCTTGTGCAAGAACAATTCGAGGTGTACTGGCCCGACAATTGATAGTTCTAGATGACTAGTATTGATATTTTGTGTATCGATAGGTGTTGCGTCTTACTGCTTGATCTGGGTTCACCTACGTGGTTGTATTGAGGTTATACAGAGGACGCTATAGCCTATAGGGCTATAGCGGCTGTTATCTAACAATGTGCGAATAGTGCCTATTTACACCCAAATAGCACTGCCACGTCATGATGCATAGACATGCATAGACATGTTGACACGTAGACTTGACGGGACGACTTCATAGAAGGATGAAATCCTGACAACTAGGCAAAAATGCCACCCATAGGAGATTCGAGTTGTAATCCAGCAGCGGGCCTCAGCGGCCCATAAAGCGACCTCAACTCGGCATATGCGGTCTACTGCATGCGTATGCATCTGCAGTAGGGCATAATTGACTACGCTAAGACGTCATTCACCTTCCTGGAAATTGGCATTAAGCCAAGTAATCTTTCCTCATTATGTTCGGAGTAACTAGCTCTTTTACGCAGCATTTGTTTGTCTGTTTGATGCTTACCCTAGTGTTGAATTTCTCACTAAAAAAGTAAAAGCTTCTATAATAAGTTGATGTCAAAGAATGATCGCTCAGTCCTGGAACTCAGCAACACAATGATGTGCAAGTGACTTGTATAAACGGGGAATGTTGACGCGTCAAATTTATTGGTGGCTCACGTTGAGAAAGAACACCCGCTCAAACGACACAGGAAAATATCCACTCAACGGGCGTTATCATTTGACATCAAGCGCTTTTATCAACACATATCGCCTTTGACTATAATTCATGAGCAATAAGGTTATGATGCCTGGAGGTTATGGCTTGGAGAGTTAAGGCATATCTCTTATAGAGCCTAACTTCTAGTAGGCACATGGTTGTGACACATACCCATTGAGGAACCCAAGCAGGAGTGTGTGAACAAATAGCATGACTGCAGTAGCAGCAAAGGAGGATAACAATCACCATTGGGGAGAGCGCATTGGGGAAATTCCAATGCAGAAATACCACTTTTGTGATAATTGTCTTCAATGGCAGCATGTAATTCGGTCATTTGGTTTCCTATGAGCCATATTCCTGCTATGTGCACACTGCTTACGGTAGAATGCTTTTGTCCCGCGACAGAGAGTTGTAGTAGTAAACCAGCAAGTGGAGGGGACTCAGGGTAGAGAAGACACCTCCTTGTCTTACTCCACAGTCAACCTAAAGGCGTCACATTGAAGTACATTCAAGAAGGCACAGCTTTTAGGCTATGTGAAGGCAGTCACGTGGGTTGAGTGGATACCATAAACGCATGAAAGTGACTCAACAGGTCAAAGGATCTAAAAAGGCAAATTTGTGCTGCTTCATGTGAGGAAACCACAAATGATGCCTCCACAATCTGCGTACTCAATACGCTGAGTATACGGTCCCTTTTGCTTCTTTTAGACTGACTTGTTATTTCCTCCTTAGACCAAGAATAGTCATGACCGTAGCACCTTGACCCAAAGGTATATTTTCTGACGGAAAGAATTCTCATTACATAAGTGTTTCAGGGTGGACCTGTCGGTGAGAGTAGACACGTCTCCAGATTCGAACTAAAGTCCCACCGTTGCCTTGTGTCTACAGTCAGTGTCCTTTTGAGCTGCTTACAAAAGTCTGATCACGGTCAACGGCGCTATGCTGACATTGAGTACTATGTGGAGACGTTTGGAGACAAACCTGAAATGATATAAATCATTGGCCAGTCAACTTTCAAGTCATTGTTGAAAGTTATTTGCTCGCCGCAATTTGATATTACACCTCTATCCCTACTCTCAATCAGACAACTATTTCTCTCCCTCGTGAGTTCTATGAGCAAAAGGGACGAGCTTTTACGATTCTTCCATGGTGTTGCGCTCAGATTGAAGAGTTTAGGCAATGAACCAGTACATTCAATACCTTCCTTGATACGTTGCACCTTATGCTTCTCAAAGGTGGAGGGCACATCATGGACTTTTGACACTAGTTCACAACTGAGACTTTAGTCATCCACGAGTCCCTGTAGACGTGCAAAGAGTTTGATGAAGCGTCAACGTTGAATGCTCCATATACACCGTCAGGCCCTTACTTTTGGCACTTGGTCTTTGAAACCGTGAAACAATTCGTAGAGTCTATAAAGACGCTCCTAGTTTCTACAAAAATCTTTGGTGGGTGGATCCAAACGGCTTCTTTCTCGATTTTCTTCGTGTGTGAAATTTTTGAGAATAGGAGATATGCTCATTCAGAATGAACCTCATTCAGTAGAGTTTAAGATATGAACGATATGATATCTCCATAGAGAGTATCAGCTACTGGATACTCAAAAAGCCAGAGGAGTTGGACCTCGGACCTCGGAATAGCTGATTTCCAATTTGAGGTATCAGTGATTCAAGTGACCTGGATACTATGCATAACACAGATTCGTTGTCAGAATCAATAAACCTGGAAGATGTCCTCAAAACTGCAGTATTGTCATGCTGTACATTCTGCGAAAAGAACATCAAAGGACCGGATCAGGACAATCATCTCGCTTAAAGTCTCCTCGTCTGCCTGAAATAATCAGATCATCTCTTCCGCTTCGCTTCAGAGATAAATCTACTTCGAGAAGATAAACCACACAATGAGACTCACCACAATGCAGGAGAAACTAGAAAAGAGCCAAAACAGAAGCACGCCAACCACAAAACTCACAAACTTGTAGTGATAAAGATAATACCGTATTCCATGCCATTGGACATCGAAAACAAGACTCACGGAATCTTCCACAATAACAATATCGTCACCCACTTCAAGATAGGTCAGAGTTCCTTTCAAGTCTTTATATAAATCTCCTCCAAATCGAAACCCATCGCTTATCACCAACGACAACTGGTTACTGGCCTCGTCCTGTCTAGAGTTGGTGTACAAAATTGGAGGGAGAAGCGGACGTAATAGTGGAGGGACCCATTTAGAGTATCCTGCCCTATCGTCAGGTGTGTGGTAGCACTTGGCTGCAAAGACACGCGTCACGTGGAAGAACGGATCATCTTTATCTGCAAGCTGCAAATTTGGACGTTTAACTATATAATGCTGATCTTTGAGACTTTTCTTTCCTATATCCGAATTATTGGTTATAACGATATCAGCAGCCACATTGCGGTAGTTTTTATTATTCTCCTTATTGCAATAGTACTCCAATTCCAAGCTCCAGCTATAGATTTGGGATGTTTTCAGTCTTTCAAAAAGATAGGACGTATCGATTAAGGTGTAACGATACTCTTGGAACATTCTGTGACCCGATACGAATTGCGCCGGGATACGCACCTGTGAGTCTGGGATCAGAAGGTCATAAAACTTGAGAAACGATACAACAGACGAGGGAAGTACCACGACGAATGTGAATATGACTATACATGCGGGAATGAGTGTAGCCTTGGTGATGAGCGATAGCATGTGGGGAGAGGGTTCGAGTCGTGGGAAGTGAATCTCTGAAGAATCTCTGAAGAATCTCTGAAGAATCTCTCAAGAATCTCTGAAGCGCAGCGGAAGAGATGCGGAAGACTGATAAGGCCGATTTTAATCTAGATATCCTTGAGATCACTTTATTGAAGAAGGTATATTGTTACATACTATGGTAGATGCATAACTTCTTGCACAAGTAACGGGTCCATGTTATCAGTAAGAAAAAAAAAAAGGAAAACCCATCTGTCGCGCAATCATTTCCGCTACGCTTCAATGATCTCACGTGTGTAAAGGCTTTATGATGGTGATAATCTGAAAAGGTGGAAAATGGGAGGTTTTCCTCATCTCTCATACTCCGCTTAGCATCTCGACAGTTTACGTGAATCTACAACGCGATCTCCCAGTAGTGACACTCTTGTCTGTCTGTTGCACCCGTTAGACTTTGTCTCAACATACATTTGTGCGTGTTGGAACTTATCCATATAAAGCTCACGTGACATCAAGTGCATAAAGGTGCATATCGTTCATGCACGCTAGACTAAGCTTTTATATCTCTCATTACTTCGAGTGAGTCCGAATAGATCCTAGTGCCCATAGTACCTATCAGTGCGGGCCTCTCCATTTTATACGAGTTGTCCACCTTCTGTGGGTCTATTTAGGAAGCGTCATGAAGGAGATAAAGAGTACTCCACTCAAGTCATGAGCTAAAATGATCGTGTTGCAATTCTCTCGATTGTAGCGTATTAACGTAGCGGATGCATGAAGCGTGGGACAACTTTGGACACAGTTTGAAGAATCGGACTCTGCATATCCTAAGGTGGATCCGGTGTTTTTTGGTTTCAAGAAAAAGACAAAAGCGGTTTGTATTTCTGAAGGTGATAATGTTGTTTTTTAGTAGCGTTAAAGTGGTTCGCCTCCTAAAATTGTGCTTGTATCACAGGAAAGAACACTTTTTTCTCAAACCACTTGAGAGGGTCTTTTTAAGTTGTCTAATGGGAACACCATGATGGTCTACCGTCGGGTAGCCCTGTCTTGTTAGCATTTACGCGTCAACGGGTGAACCAGGCAGAGATCATATCGAAAATTTCATTAACCTTATACACAGACTACAACGGCTCTCCCAGCATACTCCTTCTCTGTAGAAAATGTGGTACGAAAATCTTATCATGAGCCATAGCAAAATGACCATATCTGAGACCTTGAAGGCAATGTGTTTCTGCACTGTATTTTTGATGATTTAAACAATGGAGCACGATTTCTTCGTCGGTTTTGATAAAACGGGTACTATGGGCACTAAGATATATTCGGACTCACTCAAAGTAATGAGAGATATGAAAGCTATTTATATAGTCTAGCGTGCATGAACGATATGCATCTTCATGCACTTAATGTCACGTGAGCTTTATATGGAACCTGAGCTCCAACAGGTTCTGTTCAAATGTTGCTTTCCATAAACAGACAGCTTCTTCTTCAATTGGAAAAGACTCACTCTGTTGATGATTGGGTGGGCACCTAATCCGATTTTAGCAGGGTCTACTTGTGCCGGAACGAGCGGGAGCTTGGCTTTGTATCAATGGTTGCAATGAAAATGAAAATGAGGAGCTGACATTTTATGCAACGCTTGACCTACTTGACCTACTCAAATTCCGCCTTGATCACAGCCTTTATGCAATCATCTGTCAAGAAAAAAGTGGAACGTATGCCTTATGATAGTTAGTGGGCTTCCTCCGAAAACGTGTATGTTTCTAATAACAGATCAATGAGATTTTAGGGGAGAGAAGCACTGAAGAAGGTACCAAAAACCACAACATGGTGCTTGAAATTATGCAGCTTTCAAGTCACACAACTACAACTAGAGAACCATCTTACGATCTTGGATCAGAAGAAAATTCTGTCGTTCCCCAGTCCCACTTGCCAGGCACTCTCCCGAAGAAAGACCAGATTACTTCTGTGGTGGAGGAGGCTGATATTAACATGATCAATGCTTTGAACATGACAGCTAGCTAGAAATGCCAACTTACCCTTGTTGACCATATTCAGGCTGAAACCTCTATAGAACGGTGACTTGAAGTCATAGTAACGTCAAGTGAGTGACGCATTTTATGTGTCAGACTTGGAAGACCATCTAAAGGCACGAAAATAGTCACAATGGAGTATATTGGTTCATCTCATTGCGGTGCTATTTTCTTCGCAATAGCAAAGCCTCTTGAAAGTCTGTTTTGCGCTTGGAGTATGAGTCAGCATGGTCACTAACTGACTTAGCCAATGCTCCGATCGGAGCGACTTATGACAAGCACATCTACCTCAGTCTCACTTTTGATACCTCTTGGGAAGATATTGATTGAGTTCTAGCATTGACTCAGTCTTTTTAGCAAAGCGGAAAAAAGAGTCAACAAGACTGAATCAGATCTAATTTCTCCATATTACTCACAAGCATTAGGTTGAATACGTTCTCCGGCGATGGAAATCCATATGTGGCTTTGCCTCACATAACGGCCACCCAGGACTATTGTACCTTAGATATCACATGCTATGTGCGGCAAGACTTAAGCAGGTGCAATCACTATATGACCTCCTCACTATTCGGGTCGAGGCTACTTTAAATACGCTGTTAGACTAGGTGGAATTAACATGTGGACTTGAGCTTGATTTGATTGAGTCTAGCAATCTACTCGGGCCGTCTTGCATTGAGAGGAAAGAGAGGCTTCTAGTCATTACATGACTCTTCCGTTGATCTGAAGGTCGACTGCCTCAACTTCTAAGCAACATTTTGATGGCCTTTGACGAGCAGTGACTTGGAGTGCAACTATGTTTCAAGTCACCAACACGTGAGCATTTCAAAAACGTTTAAAGCGGTTCTTCTGTCGTAATTGTGCAATCGTTTTTTGTGGTATCATGGCTTTCAGTCTTTGTACTTCCATTACCTTATCAAAGATTTCATCATTGGAAGATTACAGGGAGGCTTTGAGTGATGTGAGGTATTTGGCGTGAGCTTTACTTGAATGTGAGATCTTTGAGTGACATTCTCTCATAACTTGCATAGCGCTGATCAGTTTCTGGTCAAAGAGTGTATTCTCATTTTTTCTGTCTCTTTGTGCCGTTTTGTGCCGGTGCTTGTCCTTCTACCCTTATGCATTTCCCCACTAGGTGCCTCTGAGCCCTTGTCATCTGTTATTTAGCTACTCCATACTTTTTTAAGAATGAGAAACAGTCTCATCAGTTAATCAGAGCAGGAATCATGCTCCCTTCACTACCGCTGTTTGACTCAGCACTGCAAACCTCCAGGCCACCTTACCGAATAATCCAAAGACATGAAAACTTCATAAACTGTACAAAAGCCCACTAACGGGCACAACTAATTAAGCGATAGGCAGACCAAGAAAGCAAGTCATAGTCAGGTGAGGGACTCTTCCCGACATGTCAAAATGCACTCGCGCATGATGCATGCGCACGACATGACGACATTGCCGTGAATATCTCATCTTTCCAATGAACATTCTTCTGGGAAAGGATCCCATTAGGAGGACCACCCAGTTACGATCGAAAAAGAAAAGAGTCCCTTTTCCCGGTGTTCCGATACGCCGTCGGTTAAATGCGCATGCATCATCATGCAGTATGCATTAGGAACGCCCTCTCCGGTCCAATAACAACTGATGCATCTCAGAAGTGCATTCCGAGCTGCGCAACGAGAACGGCACCCTGATCTGCATGACGTCGAATAATTGCCATCAAATAAATAGCTCTCAAGAGAGATGACAATTTATTACCTGACCGAAATACCTAACCCCGAATGACTAATGAGTAGTGTGGCCCCTGTGGTACTTGAGGCCGTTGAGATTTTTATATCGCTTGCCGCAAACCTCGCATCTGTACGGCTTGTCCCTCTCTAAAGCCATGCCCTCCGGGTACGGCGCATTTGACTCTGGGTCTATCACAGAAAACGTGCCATCCTCGTTATCGTGTAGCTTTTGGTTCTGATGGCCGTGTATCCTGTGGTACTTGAGCCCATTTTGATTCTTGTAGGTTTTGTCGCATCCAATTACAGGACATTTGAAAGGACGGTGCTCCCCTCTTTCCATTACATACAGATGGCGTGCAGGGTCGTCAATGCACATTTCGTCACCGTTATTGTCATCCTCGTCCATCGGGAAATGTGCATCCGCATGCAAAGGCGACTGCTGTCTCTGCATTTGGTTGAGGACATCTGAACCCTTTGGCACAAAGCCAAACCCACTATTTACGTTGTCGTGGTGGTCCATCATAGGATGGTCCTGGCTAGTGAGCCCAAAATTGTTA
>JAJLWQ010000034.1:0-27224 GCA_030570875.1 Citeromyces matritensis
ACACAAATCCAACTTGAGTGAAATGCTGTCTCTCCAAGCACCAAAGTTTTCTGCTGATTCTAACTTCTCATGGTCACCGAACCTGAACAAGCTCCCTGATGAGCTCATAACCTGTTGGAGGCCTAACTTTGCTTCTTCATACAACATACCTAATTCACTACTTAATTCTATACACTTTTCTACTTATATACTTCTTTTGAATACTTCCAGAACATTCTGCACATATGATTCCAGAACCTTCTAGAATCAAATCCTTCATGCACGTATATATATCACGTGCATATTCCATACATATGTCACGTGCATATCCATGCAGAATGCCATATTCCAACACTGCCCACCTACTTCCGCGAGTTTATGCCTAGCGGAACTTCTGACGAAACCATTACAACTCTCTACGGAAGTGTCTCTGATATCTACGCCCTTCCTTTTGACAGCGAATTAAGGCAGGGTGCCATCAGTGCCTACGTGAAGGTGGCATACTACTTGTTTGTCCCCGCTGTGGGTCTGTCCTTCATCACACTCATTGCCGCATTTTTCCAAACTAATTACTATTTGGGAGAGCAACAGACTGCGGCCACTGAGGATCAGAAGGAGCAAGCTGAAGAAAGTAAATAGTTTAGTAATGGTATGTTTGAGAAATTTGTTGGACACTCAATAATCTTTTTCTGTTATTGCATAGGGGGAACAGAATTGCAAGATGGTTTTTATACTGATCTTTCCTGTGAAGGTGTTTGCGCTAATCATTATTACCAGCACGCCTTAGGATGGACCAGTGAACTCACCTCTCATCGACTGTTGCATAGAATGACGACCTGTGCTAGATGTGGAATTACTCTGATGGAATCGTATGCTTGAGACGTGCTTGACTTTATTTTCAATGTCCCTCACACCAGCATAACAGCCTAGATATCTAGATTACAGGAAGCTTCAAATCCGATAGAGAAGCCATTATGCACTACTGGTGGGTATATCAGTAGAAGGTTATACTGGAGGCAATAAGATCCACTTTAGTACGTTCAGTTAAATATTACGCATTTACTATCAACCACTCATCCTAGATCCACCTGTATTCATTCCTCTAGTCACACGGTTACTGAGATCATCAGAGAGCCAGCGATTTTCGGCAATCTCAGATGGGTTTGTGTCCTGTGGATCAACACTTCTTTCAAACTAACGTCTCTATAAATCACTCTATTAATCATTCTATTAATCACTCTATTAATCACTCTATTAATCACTCTATTAATCACTCTATTAATCACTCTATTAATCACTCTATTAATCACTCTATTAATCACTCTCTATCTCAATGCTCTCCATTTAAGAACCTCACTAACGATTGTCCCACTGCTGGTCCCTCGTTTTCGAGCCTCAAGGTTTTCTTCATCTCATCAAACACACCTTGTGACACCAACCCCTTCTCGTGCAGAGACTGGATAAGTGTGTCAGAGACTGCAGTGACAAACTCCGGGTGGCCCTGGAAGGTCAGCAGCTTACTCGGTTGGTAGAGCCCTTGGATGGGACACATGGCCGATGTCCCTATGACCTGCACGGGCAACGGGACTGAGCCACACACAATATCCTGGTGCATTTGGACCATGCATAATGAGCCACTTCTTCTCGACACAATAAGGCCCTGCGGTAAAGCAGGGTTGAGCTGTATCTCGTAAATACCAGCCTCAAACCCCAGCAGGTTTCTCTCAACTTTGTAGCCAAGGGCCATAGAGATAAGCTGGTGTCCGAAACACACACCCACCATAGGGATTTGACGGGTCTGGTACACTTGAAGGACCCACTCTTTCAGCCTGATAATCCACTTTTCCGAAGAAAAGGCATCGCTTCTTGATCCGGTGATGTAGATTCCCTTTGTCGATTCGAGTTCTTTGTCGGTCGGCAGCTCGCCATCGTACACAAAGTACTTTTTCGTTGGCAGGTTTAAACCGCTTTCCGTAAGTAGAGCGATTCCCTGGTCTCCAAAGTCCCCGTATTGCGAGAGGATCTCGTTCTGACTATCGCATACCAAGATGGCAATCACGTCTTTGTTGTGCATCTGCTTGGCGTGGCTGCACGTAATTAAAAGTGCCAAGAATTCTTAAAAAAGATGACAGCAATAGGAAGCTACCTCTGTATGTATGAGCTGAACAAAACAGGAGTTAAAAAACCTTCAATATCGTTATAGGCTATCACATGTGCAAATTTGATGCTTTTTAGTATCAAACTCTATTTGTTTAGCGGATCCGCACTTTATGCACATCGCATCCGCCGTGCATGACAAACCCGCCATTTTTCAAAGATCCCGTATAAATCTATTTTTAATGTCTTGGAAGTTGAAAGCAAAAATACTATAAAAGCACCTGTCCATTGCCATTATCATCATCATGACAAAGCTCCTCACATTCGCATCTTTGATTTCTGTCGCTATCGCTGCTTACATCCCATCAGAGCCATGGTCCACCCTCACTCCAGATGGGACTCTTGCTGGTCCCACCACTGACTACGCAGAGACTTTTGCCATTGCCATTCAAGCAATTGCCACTCCGTTGGCCAAAAGAGACCATGTCTCTCAGATCGAGGACGGCCAGATCCAGGCTCCAGTATCCACTTCCAAGCCAAAGACTACGGTAAATCTGGTTACCCAAATCGGAGACGGTCAGATCCAGCACCACACTCAACCGCCCGCCCCACCTACAACCACAGCCCCAGTTGTGTCGCAGATTGACGATGGCCAAATCCAGGCCCAGTACACCAAGCCGCCAGCCCCTCCCACCACCACGGGAAACGTTGTTTCGCAGATTGGCGATGGTCAAATCCAAGCCACCGTAGTCTCGCAGATCGAAGACGGTCAAATCCAACAACCAACTGGGGTTCCCGCTGTTTCTCAAATTGAGGACGGTCAAATCCAACAGCCAACTGGTTCTCCCGTCGCCCCAGAAATCTCAGTCTCATGCAGAGCCGAGCACCAGCTCTCGATGACCCTAAAGGACTCCGTCCTCACTGACCCACAGGGAAGAATCGGAGCCATTGTCTCAAACAGACAGTTCCAATTCGATGGCCCTCCTCCTCAGGCTGGAACAATCTACGCCGGTGGATGGTCCATCACTGAGGACTACAAGCTGGCCCTCGGTAACTCTACTGTGTTTTACCAGTGTCTCTCGGGCACCTTTTACAACCTCTACGACCAGGCCACTGCTGAGCAGTGTTACCCAGTCCACCTGAACGTTGTCAAGTTGGTGTCCTGCTGAGCGATTGCATTATTTCTCCACGTCTATTTTATTTCTACGAACAATCAATAAAAGTTTTTTATGTGCAATTGGGTAAGTTGTTTGGTCCTGCTTTTCGATGCTTTGTGAATTTATTGAAGAGCTAATGGGTATTGGGATATATTTTTGGACCCGCTAAAGTCAGCGGGCGTATGCAGCGTGCATTAACAATATGCATCTTCGTGCATCTTCGTGCACCTGATACGGCGCAAGGCCTGCGATAACAAAGACTGAAAAGCCATTACCGCAGGGTTGAAAATAGCACAGAGTGAGACAGTATAGTATACCCCTTGTGATGCAGTGGATTAATGAGACTCGAGTAGAGAGTATCATTCATGATTCGAAAAAGGAATACTTCAGCTCACCAATACATCAGTCATGTGGTGCATTAATATGATGATGGTTGTTGTGCTACTATTGGAGGAGGACATAGGGCATTAGGGGCATAAGCGGTAGGAAGAGGCACAAAACGGCACAACGATCATGATACACGCTATACAAGTCCTCTCTTTGCTATATTTTTGGTGTGACTAAATTCAATCATCGATTGGTCAGACACCAATATGAAGTGAAATGATCTTCTGCCAGAACGACATTCATCGCTGCTATTTCAGGCATTAAAATTCCTACTTCATACATCTAGGAGGATGATCAGACCTTTTTTCTCAAATCTCTTGGTCTCTAAATTTCGTTAGTCTCCATGGGGCAGCTAAAAGAGACTAATTTTCAGGTTGTTCATAGCTCAAGCTCATCGCTTCTCCGACTGTGAGACATGCCTTTGAAAAAATGATCTAGTGATATCTCCCGCCTACTGATGTTCCGGGCTATTTACATAAGCCGTCTAAGCTGACTTTGATCGACTGCACCTTGATTAGAATGACAGTCAGTACCATCAACGTGTTAAGCAATACAGCCAGAACTGACAACTTTTGCTTATAAAAAGTATTAGGAATGCCTCGATGTTGCAATGGTGTACATCCTATCACTTCAAAGGCGACAGAACTGAGACTGTGTCGACCTCCTGTTTGCAGACACCGAGAGCTCTGCCCATCACACAGTACGCTTTCCTTACCACTCCCTGAAGAATAATATTTGCATCAGTGCTGGCAGGCACTTTACCATAATATTTCAATATGATGACCAGGGTGATTGAACTGTTGAGCTGTTGATTCATGAACGGAAAAAGTGAGGAGGATTGAATTAGTAACAAAATGATTGAAAGAGAGCCACGTATTACTCGAAAAGCAGCAGGCTGCAATTCATGACCGACTCATCACACAGCTCCTTTTCCAAACCCCTTATAGACATGTCTTTGTGAGGGCCTGGTCACTCTGCCATCTAGTAGACTGATCTGGACGTCCTCAAGCTGATCTCTTAAGTCTCGAGTATCAAATAGCGTCAAGGTTGTGTCAGCTATAACACACAAAAGAGTCTTTTCAATGTTCAATTCAAGACAAGCACTACCCTCTTATCAACTTCAATGTATGTTATAGGTTGTGAAGTAGCCATGACGGTACAATCAGAGATTCGGCATCACACTCTGTTTTCTATCAATCAGGTCTGATAATTGAGGTGCTATTCATTTTTCGTGCCGGTCGTATTGATTGTATTCTCGAAGCCAACAATCTCCATGAACAAGAAGCATACTCTCGTCCTACGTCAGAGTTGTGATCATTAATAAGCTAGTACCGGCAGAGTTTGACGTACCGGAGAGGTAGAATCATTTCGCCTTTTCCTGATTGAGTTAGAAAGAATAGACCACCTAATGCAAATCTGACTGTAAGGACAAGTACTCTTACTCTACAGGTGAGCCCAGATTCCCAGTCTAGTCGATGCGAAACACACTATGAGTCAGACCAGAAGAACAAAGGTAGAGTAAGTTTCAATAAAGACCTCATTCAAAAGTCTACTGCGCCCAACATTAATGCCGTGCATTTTTTTCTTGAGCCACACCCGCACACCCCGGCAAATTATAGACCATAATGAACTCTCAACACCCCGCTGTCTCAAACTTATCGGCGGGACTCCGTTCGGTCAACCTCAATGACTTGGAAGCGCATGAGGCAGAGCAAAACCAAGTACAGGAACAACAACAACAGTCATTCGCCAGAATAAGTGAATATTTCGAAAACCTCCCCACCGATGGGTTCACTTTATTATCTCACCGTTCAGCACCAAATGGATTCAAAATTGCAATAGTGCTCTCAGAGCTTAATTACCAATACACAACACTGTTTCTGGATTTTAACCGTGGAGAACAAAGAGCACCAGAATTTGTTCGCATAAATCCCAACGCAAGGGTACCGGCTTTAATTGACCATACAAATGATAACCTGTCAGTATGGGAATCAGGTGCTATAACGCTTTACTTGTGTCAACGTTATCTTAAAGAGCACGGAAGTTGTCCCATATACTCTAACAATATTTCAGAACAGGCTCAAATAGCCAGTTGGCTTTTTTTCCAAGTCTCGGGCCATTCCACTATGATTGGTCAAACTTTGCATTTCAGATTCTTCCACTCGCTGCCACTCCCCTCTGCAGTTGAGCGGTATTTAGATGAAGTAAGAAGGGTTTACGGTGTTGTAGAAATGGCCTTGGCTGAAAAGAGAGAAGCTCTCATTATGGAGCTCGATGTGGAAAATGCAGCCGCTTACTCTGCAGGTACAACTCCACTTTCTCAGTCACAGTATTTCGATTACCCACTGTGGTTGGTGGGAGAACAAGCTACGGTGGCAGATTTGGCCTTTGTTCCTTGGAACAACGTGGTTGACAGAATAGGTATCAATCTCAAAGTGGAGTACCCAGAGGTTTACAAATGGACAAAGTATATGATGAGAAGACCCGGTGTTTTAAGAGCTTTGCGCGGGGATGGTTCATAGGATAGTACTGTAATGAATTTATCGACATGTGTTATTGTAGTGATGGTAGCATGATGTGTCATTTCTTGAAAGAGGAGCATTGAGAACGGCAAATCTTGTTGAGTATTGGAGAGGGTCTAGACCCTTAGGACTACTAAGACCTATATTTCTTCGTTACTTAAAGACCAATCACTTATTGAAGGAAAGAAGACAAGATTGCGTTCTGAAAGCTCTAGAAGAACCAAGTTTATCTTCAAGCAAAAAGATCAAGCAGTTCTGTGTTCTTGTTTGCACATGCAAATGTAGTCCTAAAAAAAATACTTCCTTTTGTGAATCGTTAACTAGCCGTCATTTGCTCTCCCTTCGGCATATATATTTGATTTTAACTAGCAGCTTACCTGTATTGTAAGAACGATCTTCGGAATCACTGTCATGGTGGATATACAAACTATCTATACGGAACTATATGCACCCACAAACCTAATTTCACATGAGCTTCATAGTGTTTGGCATGTATCAACTCATCTTTCATTTTGAGATAAATTTGCAAAGCGTCTCTAAGTTCAAGTATTGTTTTCACAAAAATATGATACTTCGGAAACTAAATTTAGTTGAATACCCAAAAAATGGATAAAGGTCAAAGATGATCAACTTTTTTTTTCTTTCTTCAGTTTCGTTCTATTATGAAAAACAAATTATATGAAACATTTCAAAAGGTTTCATGAGCAACTGAAAGTGAATGTCCAGGCATGAACAATATCTTCGAAATGACGACGCAAGTGTTGCACCACGTTCAATATTAATTGCTTTTGGTTCTTCATCTTTGCATCTTTTTCATTTCTTCTGACACTTGTTTATACTTTTCCAAAAACCTTCCCAAATGCTGATAAAAACGTAATGCTCTCTAGTGACGATGTTTTCTTCAATACAAGTAGTCATGGTGTCTTTCGGTTTTTTCTGGTCGTTCTACAACAAGGCATTGTGGCCGAGTGGTTAAGGCGAAAGATTAGAAATCTTTTGGGTTTCGCCCGCGCAGGTTCGAATCCTGCCAATGTCGCTTATTTTTTTGTGAATTCAATCTCCACCCTCAAGCGAATTCAAAACCAGAGGTTTCTTTTATGGAAATCTTTTTTTTTTTCTCTCAAAAAGACCTTGTTGATAGGTTTTTCATCTTTCTTCTACAAGGGTCAGAATAAACGTAATTTTTTTCACCTTTTTTGGAAAGCTTGTCTGTTGTGGTGTCTTGATGTAATTTCAAAGCTAATCATGTCACAAGTGCAAGAGGCGGGTTTAGATCTTTTGCCCTACGAGCCAATCGGATTTTCTGAAGTTAGTACACTTCAAATTGGGTCCATACCATTCCATACTGTAACATGGAAGGCTGCCGAAAGTTGTGCGTACAAAGGTAGGGTGATTTTTGTTCACGGGTTTGGTGAGCACGCCATGATGTTTACAGAGTTTATGGACTTTCTCTCGCAAAACGGCTATGATGTGTTTTTTTTCGACCAGCGCGGTGCAGGAAAGACTTCACCCACAAAGAATCTGCTGGGCCTCACTAATGAGCACTACACTTTTAAAGATCTAGACCATATGATCGAGCACAACCTTGAAATTATTGGTGCAAAGCCCAACAAGAACCTTTTCCTGCACTCTCATTCCATGGGAGGCGGAATTGTACTAAACTACGGCATTCATGGGAAACACAGAGACAAAATAACGGGTTATTTGTGTGAAGCCCCACTGATATTGCTTCACCCAAAGACAAAACCTAATAGGCTGCTGGAGAGACTCATTAGAGTAGTTTGTCTGATTTATCCCACCATGAAGTTTGACACAAAGCTAGATTTGAACTACCTCACAGATAACGAAGGGTACAGAAACTACTTGGTCAACGACGAGATGAGCAAACCCATTGGAACGGTTGTGCAATTGAGAGACATGATCTTGAGAGGGCGTAAACTCGTGGAGGGAAACTATGCAAAGCAGTTCACCGATACTGCTTCAGTATGCATATTCCACGGCGAGCAAGACTTTATCAATGCCATCGATGGCTCCGAAAAGTTTATTGAACTGGTTTCGAATAACAATTCCAATCGTCAGCTGGTGCGGTACTCCAAGGCCAAGCATTGCATATATATGGATGTGGACGAGGTGAGGAAAAAGTACTTTGACGATGTGTTGAAGTTTCTGGATAGCCATTCTTTACAATAAATTTTCAGCAGACAAGTCCAACGCTCTCCATCCAGAGATTTGAAAGCCTTTTGAGTTGATTGCAATAGAAGCTGGCTTTAAATAGAATTGCGTGAATCTTCCGGCAGATATCATTGACACAAGCATTCTCGAAATTGCCTCATGGTGGATGTAGAGCTCCTCCACTTCTCTGTATGAAAAGAATCCGCATAGGTCCTTCTCAGCAATGTGCACTTTCAAAATGTCGCACGCAGCAGGCTCAGGCTTTTGATCAGTTATTACAAGACACAATGGCCGCAGAATTGGACCCTCGTCAAGGCTGGATTTTATACAAATCTGTCCAGATGCGGGCTCTATTCCAATGACTCGCGCACTTATTGAAAAGAGTTGATGTGGTGCGTGGTTTAGACACTTTATCTGACTGATGGTGGTGGCAGACGATTCACCAGTATTACACTCTGCGCCTCCACTGTCTGCAGTCTCAGGCAAGGTTTCCAGACGGCGCATCATCGTGTATAGGTCCGGCTTCCCCAAAGATACATAGTGCTCAGATATACGATTCAAGATCCACTCGGGCACCTCACTATAGAATCGGCCTAGTAGAGATGAAACACAAGGGTCCAGGCTATTCTGACTCACATCTACAAGATCAATCTTGTCAGCGATAGCATCGATTCTGTTGTTGTATTCCTTGACACGTGTATAGCACGTGACAAAGATTCCACTTTGAATCGGATCGTTATCCAGAGAGATCTTGTGTTTTCTATATATCTCCTCCAAAAACGGCTCGTACTTTTCCGAGTAGCACAAAACAGGAAAGACTTTCTCGCTCTCCAAAGTGTACCCACCGTTGAGTCTAAGAGGAATGGAATCGGCGTACTCGCTAGGCGTGAAATCCGTGAGATACAATTTTGAAGGAGATCGCGAATTGAGGTTCGTCTCGCACTTCAAAAGCAGTGCAGACACTTTAACCTTTGTTCTCTCCAATGGAATCTCAGATATTTTAGAGTCTCGATATTGATTGTTCATTTACATAGAGGTCGTGTACACACCTATTTTTTCCGTTTGTTAGTAGTCTTCTTCTTAGAGTCTGATGCACCTCTTTTAGCTGGAGCCGCTTTTTTGGGCATAACGCTGAAGAATGAGTCCAGTCTTCCTTGTACTCCGGTCTTTAAACCTTTTTTCAGCTTGTCCGCTCCGTCTCGTATTCTTTGTTCATTGAATCCGTTCTCACGCACCATATACTCCACCAGCCCCTCAACGTCGGGCTCTTCCCATTTAAGATCGAGCTTCTCAACGTCATTCTCCACTTCTGGGTTCAGGAAAAGCTCTCTCGCCTCTTTATAAGGCCAGTTCTCCGGGACTATATACTTTGATTTCGGATTCGCTTCAATGGCTTCAATAATCTTTTCAAGTGACCCATGCTCTTTTATCATTTTCAAAGCTGTAACGGGACCCACACCTCTTATGGTTTCACAGTAGTCGCATCCTAGTAAGATGCAAAGATCCACAAACGTTTTCAAATCCATATCCAGACCTTGAAGCATCTTTTGGTAATCGATCTCATTAATCGGGAGTTTCCTAGCTTCTGCCACAGTTAAATGACGTAGTAAAAATGGGGTCTCGTAACACAGTGTATCCATATCCTCTGAAGCTGCCGCATAAACCTTTCCGTGCTTTGCCAAAATAGCACACTGAGCTTCAGCTTCACAAGGTGCTACAATGAATGGTATACCCATCAGTTTTAGTAATTTTTTGGCCTCATCGTTCTGTTGCCTTGTAACTTTTACTGTTCTTCTGTTGAACCGTGCCACTTCTTCTGCGGTACCGGTTTCTTTGAGTTCCTTTGCCTGAGCTTCCGCCTCTTCTCTTTTTTTCAAACGTTTCTCAAGCTCACCTCCTTTCAACACGGGAGGTTTCCCATCAAATACGTAGCATGGTTTGATTCCATAAGTGACCATTCGTACCGTTCTGTAGAAGAACCCCATAAGGTGAGATGTTGTTTCTCCAGACTCGTTTGTCAATTGTTGGCCATCCTGTTGTCGCACTGCAATGAGAAATTGGTATAGAGACATGGAAGCATCTATAGCAACTTTGCGGCCGAAGAATGTTTTGATCTCGCCTGACCTTATAGCTCCAGGCGCATGTTCTGTGATGAGTGAGTTTAGACCCTTGATTCCCATAGTCGCGTCGCGTTTGTTGTGTGCAAATCGAGAAAATGTTCCGTACTAACCAAATATTTTCACAGAACTAGATTTTCCCTCTTTCGTTAATGCTATGATTGAAAGCTGATCAAGGTTGGGGCTGGAAGCTGTAGCGATGTCCTTCTTTTCCGGATATCTACGGCCGTCAAGAAGGTTCAATGTGCCGTGATCGCACCTGATCTTTGAAGATGATAAAGGGCAATTGACAGAGAAAAGGCTGCAGCAGAGGATTTCACTATAATTGAGCCCAAAGGATCACAGAATGTTCATGCGCAAGACTTTAATCAAGATAAACGTCTGCAGAGATTTCTTCTGGGGTATTTGCTTGTGCTTTAGCTGCAAGGTGATAGTGATGACTTGCATTTCGCAAATAATCTCCCTTCAGCATTATATGCTCCTGGACTAAATTTATGATTAATTTCTTTAATAGTATAGTGGTGAAGTAGATACCAACTCATCGATAGCTTGAAAATTTCTCAAGATGGAGTATGCGATCAATCACAATCTACACCCAACATAGCCCATGAGTGAGATACTCTATATCATCTAAAAACTGTCACAAATGAATTCCGGGCTTCATTAGTGTGCCTCGTCTTCACTATCACCTTATGATCTATTCTGATAGCATAAAGGGGAATGATGCATGCAAATGCTGAAAGAATGGCAGCCGCTTGCCCTGATCAGATAAATCAAATCTTCAATGCACATATCCCTCAGTCGAGAAATTCAAATGTTCCAACCTTGAAAATAATTCACCGAAAGGGTGAGGTTGAGTATAGTAGTCAGAGACAAGTCAGAGTAAAATTTGACAGAGTCTGTTGATTGCGTTTGAGGTGAAACAAGAATTTCCATTGTGTTGGATTAGCAGAAATTTCCGGCTTCTGAGGCTTCCATCTACAAGATCAGCTACGCAGTTTAGCACAGTGTCAAAGTCTCGACAAAACGCCAATTGATCAAATCACGCAAGATACGAACATGAGGTGGAAAGAGCCCAGTAACCCATATATACCAGAACCATTCGCTAATAGAATAGGGTTGAACTAGCAGAAGCAATAGCGTGAAGAATATTTCTCATCGTGAACCCATTTCACTCCAGTGACCATCCCTGCACCACACCATATGTTTGGACGACCATCAGGATCCACTTCAGGTTTTGGAGGTTTTGGGAGCAACACCCAAAGCACCTCTCCATTTGGAGCTTCAAATGCAAATGTAAACACAAACACATCATCTCCCTTTGGCGCCACCGCCAACACAAACTCTGGGTCACTCTTTGGCTCAAATGCTAATGCTAATGCAAACCCGTCTCAGGGTTTCGGGTTCGGCTCAAACGCTCAAGCCAACCCGTTCGGAGGAGCTGCTCCTGCGCAGCCTACATCTGCCTTTGGTGGTGGGACAAACCCGGCAGGAGGATCTTCAACTTTTGGGTTCAACAGCGGGAACCAATCTGGAGGGGGGCTGTTTGGTAATAATAACGCCCCTGCAGCCCCGTCTGCATTCGGTGCCGCCGCATCCCCTTTTGGGTCCAATACCGCTCAGCCCTTTGGTGCTACAGCGGGAGGCTCTTCCTTTGGCGGATTAGGCGCAACAGGCAATCAAGGGACCGCCCTTAAACCGTTCACCGCCTATACGGAAAAAGACCCGTCCGTGGGCACCCTCGTTTTTGAGGTGATAACGGCGATGCCAGAGTACAGAAATTACTCGTTCGAGGAACTAAGGGTCCAGGACTATGAGCAGAACAGAAAGTACGGTACAGGTAGTGGGGCTGTAGGGTCCACTTCCTCGCCTTTTGGTGGTAGCACTGGTTTTGGACAGCCCTCTGCGTTTGGGGCTCCCACCAGTGCATCATCAACTTCTCCCTTTGGCGGTCAGCCATCCGCCCCTGCTGGTGGGGGGCTGTTTGGGGCCAAGCCAAGCACGGGTGGTGGAATTTTCGGCTCAAGTGGGAACTCTGCTTTTGGTGGTCAAACTAATGCTTCTCCCTTTGGATCGTCCTCCGCCCAGGGAGCCTCAGCTTTCGGACAACCACCTGGGGCTGGGAGCAGGGCGTTTGGTTCTCAGAATAATAACAACACCTCTGCATTCGGCCAAACCAACGCTTCCCCCTTTGGCGCTAAGCCCTCACCATTTGGAGGCGCACCAGCAGCAGCTCCTTCGTTTGGAGGCGGAGGAGCTTTTGGAGCGAAACCAGCCGCTACCTCAGGCGGGTTGTTTGGGGGCGGTGGAGCTACCACTAATAACGCCTTTGGTGGCTCTCAGCCCAGCGGAGGCGGTCTTTTCGGGAAACCCGCAGCCTCTGGATTCGGCAGCTCCGGTGGGTCAGCCTTTGGGGCTGGTACAGGATCCGCTTTCGGACAACAGCCCCAGCAGACCAACACCGCCTTTGGAGCACAACCTCAGCAGTCGGGAGGACTGTTTGGAGGACAACAACAACAACAACAGCCCCAGCAGCAATCGGGCGGTTTATTCGGGAACAAACCTGCGGCAACAACAGGAGGGCTCTTTGGATCAGCTCCCGCAGCTCAGCCAAATGCGTTTGGGGCGGCTAATCAAAACGCCCAGCCTCAGCAATCAGGTGGGCTTTTCGGTAATTCTCAGCCCTCGTCTGGAGGAGGCCTGTTTGGTGGCAATTCCAATCCCGCACCCTCTACTGGGGGCGGTCTTTTTGGGAACAATCAGCCCAGCCAAAATACTTCTACCGGATTCGGTGCTAATAACACATCTGGCGGTCTTTTTGGAAATAAGCCCCAGCAACCTTCTTCCAATTTGTTTGGAGGCGGATCCACCGCAAGTGGTGGACTTTTCGGTAACAAGCCGGCGGCCACCGCCCCATCTACAGGAGGTGGTTTGTTTGGTGGATCCCAGCCTGCCCCAACCGGAGGCTTGTTTGGAAAACCCCAGCAACAACAACAGCAGGGAGGGCTGTTTGGACAATCGGCACAGCCTCAGCAGCAGCAAGCACCTAGAGTTGACGAAAATCCGTACGGATCAGATCAGCTTTTCGCGAGTATCTACAATGTAAATTCCATCCAGCCTAAGCAAGATGCTCAGCCACAGCCAGTTATCAAACCTCTTTCAACTAGACGGTCTGATGTGAAAAAGGTGACTTTAGCATCTGCGTTGAAACTTGCTCCAAAACCGCTTTTGAGCCCCAGCGGCATTTCAGGACCTTTTACCGTCAGGCGTGAGAGTCCTCTGACTTTGACTGATGGAAAAAAGTTCAACAAAGCTACCGACGACGCCATAGCTTCCAGCCCTCTATTTCAGTCGTCTCCCAAACTCAAACAGCTTGTTCTTGATCGAGCTTCTCAGGAGTCCCCTAAAAAACACATCACCTACCAGGAACCTCAAGAGGTGGTCAAAAAAGTGGAGCCTGATGTTGTTGATGAACCGGAGAAAGATCAAGACGGTTACTGGCAGTCTCCATCTGTTAAAGAGCTTGAAAAAATGTCACCAAGTGAGCTCAAGTCGGTGAAACACCTGAAAGTGGGCAGAGTCAATTTTGGCCAGGTGGAATTCTTGGAGCCTGTTGATCTTACTTCCCTTGCTTCTTTGAATGCCATAAAGGGCGAGATTGTTTCCTTCTCCAACAAAGTTTGTATGATCTATCCTGACAAGTCTTTGACTCCACCCGTTGGTGAGGGGCTCAACGTGAAGGCTAGGATCATGCTTGAAAACTGCTTCCCTCTCGCAAAGGATACAAAGATGCCAGTCGTGGACCCTAAGCATCCTCTCTTGAAGAAGCATATTTCAAGACTTCATTCTGCGCCTGGATGCACTTTCGAGAGCTACGATGCCAACACGGGACTCTGGTGCTTTATTGTGGATCATGTTTGAGTGTCTTACTGAACATTATTAAAGGGTGCATAAGGTCGTTTTATTCATGATGCATCTAGAAGGTTGTGCTCTGCGCAAGGGTCATTCGAAGCATCAACCAATGGTGATAAATTGATCGAGCATAGGTCATCAAGTTCTCACTGTTCACTCATTTTAGGGTGATGAAAGGGGAATTTAGGTTTGTGTATGCTGAATTGCTTTTGTAAACTTTAGATGTCACTCTTCAAACCAACCACCTTCTTGTTTAGACTGTAATGTGATTATATGGCTTTTTTGTCTCTCTCTTGCTTAAGATATTCCATGCATCTAAATTTGAAGAGGTGGCGAGCGACCTTGAGAACCTAGATCACATTTGATGAGTGGCAATTGTCCTAAAGATTCAGCCTGCCCTTCGCTTTTTTAAGGAGAGCAGACGCTTGAAATACCTACCGAGTGCGTAATTCACGGTATGCGAAAGGGCACAGAAGGCACAAAAGACACAAAAGACACAAAAGACACAAAAGGCACAAAAGGCACAAAAGGCACAAAAGGCACAAAAGGCACAAAAGGCACAAAAGGCACAAAAGGCACAAAAGGCACGACAAACTGATCTAACTGATCTATTTGCAGCATCGCATGCTACTGTAGACACCGGCTTTCGCTTTGAAGAAAATGGTTGAACATAGGGTTTCTATCAAACAGGTGATCTCCCACTTTCATAACCTATTCTCCCACCTGCCCAATCTGCTGTGACTAGAGGTCAATTTGAAGAAAAGCGCAGAGCGAGAAAAAAAGAGAAACTTTCCCCAACTTGAAACTATTCAATCTCTCTTCTCTCAGTAGCGAAAATTAGACCTTCATGATTAATGATGGTAGAGTCATCTAAGTATGAGTTGGCAGAAGATCACTAAGGCGAAACGTGATTTCGAGGTATGACTGAGTCAAAAACCTGAGCAAATATTGAAGATGCGCCCTCACTGCCCTCATCATCACATATGCTGCTACTATGCTAATTCAAAAATAGTAAGTATTCAGCTTGAGATCTGCTCCGAATAACTGCCCAGTTCATACAACTCGAAGCTCTCTCTCAATAAGTTTCCTGCAGCATAGTGCATGAACTATATGCACCCTCATGCACGATTGGGAAGCGTTTCGAGTGCAAAACAAAATTTCCAATGGATAATGGTCTACCACAGATTCTTCGGGTCAAGAGAAAAAGAGATGCTGATTCACTTCAAGCTTTGAGTAAGGTTCTTGGACCTATAACTACTAACAGACAGTTGTGGAATCGCAAAAGAGCAAAAAGGCAAAGGTGAACAATTTAGGTGAGTACTAATCGTTCAAATGCTAACACCAGTTTTTCGCTTACAGAGAACAGACGAATCGTTTGTAGAGGATGATTCTGTTCTTATGAGAAAAGAGCCTCAGGAGAAGGAAGATTCCCTCGACAAAACCGTATTCCACATCTCCAATAAGAAACGTAAAGGTAACGAGGAAGATGTAACTCTGCCAGAAGGGCTTGCGAACTTGCTAGAGTCGCATTTAAAAATCCACGGAAGCGAGTCGAGAGATAAAGGGCCTTTGAAAAAGAGAAAGCCCCGAGGGGACCGTCAAACGGAGCAAGAAATGTCAAGTGGTTCAAAACCACCGTCGAATGCCTTACAAGACTACGTATACGATGTTTACTATAGAGACAAGGCTAGCGTAGAAAATTGGGAAAAGTCTCAAGTTGGTTACATTAGGCTCGACGATGAGACTAGCTTTTTAAACAATGACGACGATGACGAAAGTGACGCAGCAACAGATGACGAAGATTCAAACGCTGAAGACTTTTACCAGAACGATTACCCGGACGACGAGGACGAGGGTCTAGAGTCATTTTCAGATGGGTCGAACGAGATTCTGTCAAGTCAACTTATCGGAACGGCAGGAGACGAAACGTTTCAGATAGCTGAAAACTACAGAGAGGATGAGAGCGATGAGGAATTTAATGCTCTGTATGAAGAGCTCGCAGAATCTGATTTTGAGAGGCAGGACTTTTTCCAAGACGAGCAGGAGGATGAGTTGGCGATTCATCGTGATCGAATTTTCGATAGACTCCAGAGAATGATTAATCGGTGATTTGCAGTGAGACGAACCAGTTTCTGGGGAGCTATCAAACGCGGTTATATTCAACGTAGGAGATTGGATTGCGTCTAAGTAGTCACGGGCCAATCTTCTGTATAAGTATATTCATACTATATGTCATACATGTCACAGAAATGTATTTGGTGGACTGTTGTAGAACAGTGGACCGGCTTGAAATGAGCATTGAAGGAGTAGACAGTGGGGACTAAACCGAGGCTAAAAGAATCGTCTTTTTTGCCTCAATGCTGGATCGTAGACAGGCTTTACGGGATGCGTGCGTAAAATTGTCACATGGCATGAAATTTCTACGCATAACGGTATACAAAAACTGCATATTGTCCGGATTTGAGGCGACTATTGTATGCACTAGCTCTCGGCATTTGATTCTGTTATGTCATCTGCGTGCATAAGCATATGCATGGGAACAATAGTGAAGTGCATCTTTTTGTGCAGACCATGGATAACAGTCTCTTCGATTTACAAAGTGTCGGCCTAAAACGTTTCAGCAGTGTCAGAAATAGTATTATACATGACAACACATAGTACGTAACAAACAGCGGTAACCCCAGTTAGTTACTCTAAAACATAAGGAGGGAAGATTACTTGGCAAAAATGCACTTCCAGGAAGGAAAATAGCGACAGCAGTCACCTTGTAGAAGTAGTGATCTGAGAAGATTCACTCGTAAGACCAAACTTTATGTTTCACTGCATATGCGGATGCATACGCATGCAGTATACCGCATATCTACCTATCATGCGAGGAGTTGAACCAAAAGACACAAACAATAGTCGCTTTATGGGCCGTTGAGGCCTGGTGTTGTATTCAAAACCCGAATCTCTTATAGATGAAGTTCTTGCCTGATCTAGCTAAATATCAGTTGGGCCAACATATTCACAGCCTCGAATCGTTCTTGCAAAAGACACCATAGCGAGGGTTCGCACCCTCGGTTTGGATACACCGACAGCACTGACTGGCCAGTATGACATGGTCGCACTATGCATATTGCATAAAAAGGAGAATTGGCAGTTGCTGCCTACTGGCGGTATATAAAGAGGCAACATTCCTCTCTATCCAAACCCAATCTAATCCAGCAACTCGGGTATTTCTCTATATGGAAGATGATACTTTATACCCATCTACAATGGCAACTAACGAGAATAGCTCCCCAGTGAAACCGATCCATGATGAAGGTGACCCAGCCATGGCTGGTTCATCATCTCGTCATAAAGGGGTTCAAACGAGCAATGTGTCAGCATTGGGAGCACAAGAGGACTTATCAAGTGAACTTACCGGGACAGTACCAGATTGTGTCACTCCAACAGCGTTTTGTCAATTCTGCCGAGTTCTTTATTACTCGTTACTGGTTCACTTCAGGCCAACACTTTACGATGTCGATGTCCTGGTCTGAAATGAGCCGCTCCGCTTGATCGACGGTCATCTTTGGAGTTGTAAGATTTGTTGGGCTAATATGAGATCATATTGTATTGCCCTATTCTTGCATGGGAATCCCTCTCCATTGCTAAAGAAAGTCACCAGTCTGAGTCTTGAGAGTCTGAGAGTAGAGCAAAGTTGGACTTGGCTCAGCTAGCCAGTTCCAGGGTGACGCAAGTGACGGAACTGCCGATAAAGGCCATATGAGTAAAACCCTGAAAGTGGTCTTTCTTGAAGAGGCTCGTCCGATTGGATTGGGACCTGTCATCCGCAAAGGTGAAGGAGTATCTTCAATAGCGGATACCGTGATCCAGTGCGTTGGATGCTTTCCAACACACCTCATACAAAAAGCTTAATCAACTCCGCCCTCTTTGACCATGACTCTATCGCTTGTTGCAGGACAGCAAAGGTATTCTCACCATAAGCCAAGACTTCTTATCAGCTAGTGGAAACCGGATAGACGCCGAAATGGAAATGCAGCCACAATCAACGCGGCAAATCCCGGAAAAGTTCCCTCGGCCATCTTGCCGCCCTCAGCCTTGCTTCTTAAGGCGTTGGTGCATGAGCAGTGCAGGTGGTACAGCGCGCACCGCTTTGAAAAGGCTAGATCTTTCAACTAGTCATTACAGTAAAAATCTTGAGATCTATTTGAAAATAGTAGCATGATCGCATATGGCAAAGATTCTAGGCAAACTGACACAGCGATAAATAATTTCACTGTGGCTGCATCCACCACACCCTGTTTCTTCTTTAGAAATGCGCCCCAGGCATTCGAATGCATCATATATCATCCAAGAGATACGGATAAAAGCCAGGCGCTAATGCATGAGCTGCATGAGATGCAGGTCGCAAATCGAGCATGTCAGAAAATCATTTTCTCCGAAAATAAGCGAGAATGTCAGTTGTCATTCATAAACTAACCAACAACACAGTAAACCAGGTGCAAGTAATAACAGAATAAACCATGTATAGTCGTACAAATAAATAAAAGCTAAAAGTGCACATGCGCGGTTTTATAGGCGAGTGCATGCGTCTGCATGAACCTTATTTTTCCTCCAGGTGAAGATCCAGACATCGCTTGCATGCAACCGCACCAAAAAGCGGGGCCGAATTTTAACTCAGAAAGGAACATCTTTTAGAAGGTTCCTCAGTCAAAATATGCGAATCAAGCCACTCTCCTGCAAGAAAGGTTAACCCACACCGGCATCTTCCTGCGAAACCCACTTTTTCGTTCAAGTTGTGTAGTCTAGTGGCCTCTTCATTATTGAAAAAGAAATGTCTGTTGAGCAGGTGCTTTTTGAAATCGTACGGCCTATTGAACTGCCGCGTTCTATGACGACATTCCTTCTCCGGGAACATGCATCTAAACCTGGAGACAAGCTCATGAGTTCTTAGATGACGAGACATGTCTCTGAGAATCATTTTACCGCATGTCGGGCATTTGGTTCCTCCCTTACGTAAATCGGCTTTAGCGGATGATACTCTTTGTATGGGGCCTGTATCGAAAATGTTCTCTTCTTCATCCTCTTCGTCATCGGCAGAGCTACTTTGATCCATCGGGGGCACCAGTGCCAATGGGGGTATCATTTCAAGTGAGCTAGGGCTACAGTGTGTAGCGCATTTCATGATCCCGGCCCAGGAGTCGTCCATTAAAGAGCGTGGAGCTGCACTTTCTAGTTCGACGTCCGATGAAAAAATTTGTGATTCCGTCCAGTGAGAGTAAAAATCCTGGTCGTCAGAAGTGGTGCGATAACTTGAATCTTCCTCTTCGAGGGTCCAGAAGTTGGGCGGGGTATGGGTGAAGGCTTCAAAGCTTATTGGCTCTATCGTGTGATTCATTGGCATCGACTGGAGTTCATGCGAGGTTATTTATAAAGTTTGAGGGAATTATCCATATAACAGATCTCATGCACGCTTCTTATTCTTCTCACTCGATACTGCATGCAGGTGTCCAAATCCGAGCAGGACCACCGCTTGCATGCGCTCGCGATATGCATGTCCCGCTCGGGGCTGTGCTAAGTGGGGTTGACTGATTGTTACAAAGCTTTTCATACAGTTTACCGCGGTTCCCTTGAAGTTTCTCACCACTTTGATATCTTTTGCATCGGCAAAAGATGAAATGCGGATAAATTAACCATCCTACTGTGACAGATCGCGCGATCTGCGGTTTTAGCATATCTGCATAAGGTGACTTTCCGGGCTTACAAAACTTGTAGGGCGGGGTGGGGGATCTTGCGAACTCACACTAAAAGAGGCGCACAATCTCACATGATAATCTCCAGACGAAAATACCACACGATAAAAAATTCGAGTAAACCTTATCTGGTTCTCCAAGTTTGAGTGCAGATATGCAAAACGAACAAAATGGACGTCGATCCTACTAATTTAGATTACCTCAAAGGTGTGTGCCATACAGATGAGATGGAGTGTGTAGAAGTTGGGTTCGGCGGCAGGATTCTCAGGGCTAAAAGTTTGGCCGGAACAACCGTTGCTGTCAAAGTTTTCACTTGCAACGATAAAATGTCCTGTCAAGAGTACCGGTGGAGATGTTTTAACGAGTTTTCAATAATGCGAAAATGCAAGCAATTCACAAAAGATGTATGTCATGCGTACGATCTTGTGCGGCTAAATGAATCATCTTCCGACTTGTGCATGGTGATGAGTTATTGCGAGAATTACGAAGTTTTGAAATTGTTAGCCAGTGCTCGAAAATCACGTGTTCCCATCTCGTCTCTGCAGAAAAAGCTCTTGTTCTTTGATATGGTCAAGGCGATTGAGTGCTTGCATAAACATGATGTTGTGCATCGAGACGTGAAGCCGGAAAACTTTCTCATCGATAAGAACGGGATGCTGAAGCTGACGGATTTCGGTTTCGCAATAGACTTGTCTACAGAGTATTCGCAGGAGCAGGATTTTATCTTGGCAGGAACAAGAAGCTTCAAGCCGCCCGAGGTTTTTGAGAACAATGTGAAAAGGAGAAACTTGAAGAAAATAGATAGCTGGTCTCTCGGGGTGTGCTACTATGTCATCCAGCTTATGTGTCATCCGTGGCAAGAAGCAGATGCCAAAGTCAACACTCTGTATCGCAAGTACTGCACGAGTTACGGTAACAAGACTAAATTCTTCGATCAGTTTGATATCGAGTGCCGCAATTTGTGTGTACAGCTTTTGAATCCTGATCCAGAATCGAGAATGGCGGTTACAGATATCCCAAGCACGCCTTGGTTTACAGACTTGTCGTACGATTTCTACCAGCGACGCTCGCTTATTTCGTCTAATGGAGGCAAGAATGTGGAGATACTCGACTTGTGTAAGCGGTGCTTATAATAAATTAGACTTTCTCAGCTTTACAGACAGGCCAATCAGTTCCACTACTTGCAGGCTGTTCTGATGGTGGGACGAGTTTACAGAGCAGCACTGTTGAGTGGGCGGTAATACCACCTCTTTGTCGTCACATAACAATTGCAATTGTTCGAGGCACTGGTCTAGATCAGGGGTGGCGGTGTCCATACTTATGGATTCCTTTTGCCCCATCAACAATTGAACGTTGCAATCCGGCTCAGTCTTAACGGCGCGTTGTTTCTTTGATCTCATTAGAGAGAGAGAGTCAGGGGTATTTTTAGGGAGATTTAGATGGGGAATAATGAGTTGCACACGACTCCCCAATGCACGCCACCCTTCATGCGGGCCTGGTTTTACGCGGCAGGTGTAAGTGTGAGCACGGCAGATGGTTGTTTTTGGTGCTGCCCACGAAAATCCGCATTTACATTTTTATTTCAAAAAAACAAATCACAACGCGGGAACACGTTTAGTTTCTTTTTTCCCCGCCATTTTTTTTCGCAACGGAGAATTAGTTCAAACAAAGAGTGGCGGCAGCTTTTAAACAAACCGTGTGCTGTTTTATTTGCATCCAAAAGTCATTTATTATATTTTATTTTTCATACTGCACAACGGTTCACAATATTCAATGGTTTCGCCTTCGGACAGCTCAGTGGATATGCAGCGGAAGCCCTCAGATAGCAAGCTGACCAATGCCATGTTTAACATGAGCCTGAACAATAATAATAACAGCAATACCAACAACAACTTAGCTTCCCAGCTTTTAGGATCACAACAGCCTGTTTACTCCATGAGGCTGCGAAACTTGCCCCTCGACATCTCGCTAAGGGAACTCTATGCCATTTTCGCTTTGAGTGCAGATTTGGTATCTTGTGAACTTGTTTACGAGTCAAACGAACAACAACAGTCTTTCCCCTTGGGTATTGCGAGTTTCCGTTCTCTTAGCTCCATTCAGCAGATTGCTGCCATTTTGGACGGGAAGCTTGTTTTCGGTCCCAATACTTATCCGGTGCGTGTTGACACTGAAGAAGTCTTAACAAACAACACATCCATCATGAGCTCTCCCGTTATGGGGAACTCGATAACGCAAACGGTCTCAAACTCGTTTCTTCCGGCATTGGCATCTCCTCCTCATTCTGCATCTTCAATCACCAACACCAAGCGGCCGTCGTTAGGAGCTCAACGATCTCGGTTTCTTTTCCAGGACCCGTTCTCCAACGCTGAAACGGATAACAACCTTATTGGCAACTCGGGAAAGTCCCTGTTGATGATGGAAGCGCAGAACGATGCTAGAGAGTACGACCAGCTTGTTCGTGGAGGGCCTTGGATTTCCGCTCCAAACTCTAATCATTACCAGGTCCCCATGTCTGCGCCTCCTTCGTCCTCTTCCAACGTGGATTTGGATTATAGGAGGAGACAAGGGTCTGCATTTTTCAGTTCTCAGCAGAATCAGCCACAACACCCAAACCAGCCTGCTCAGCCACAGAGTCAGCCACAACAACAACAGCAGCAGCAGCAGCAGCAGCAGTCTGCACCGCCACAGAACCAGCCACTTTCTCAGAAAAATTCTGTTCCAGACCTTTCTCTACTGGCCCGGGTTCCTCCTCCTGCCAATCCGGCCGATCAGAACCCACCGTGCAACACTCTGTATGTGGGTAATCTACCTCCGGACGCCACAGAGGCCGAGTTGCGTGCTTTGTTTCAGCCCCAAAAAGGGTTTCGGCGATTGTCGTTCAGAACCAAGTCAAACAGCAGTTCTTCCGGGTCCACCACTTCCTCCCACTCGCATGGGCCAATGTGCTTTGTAGAATTCGAAGACGTTGCCCACGCCACAAGAGCATTGGCTGAACTGTACGGAAGAGCTCTTCCCAGGCCGGGCGGAATGACAGGAAAGGGCGGAATTCGGTTGAGTTTCAGTAAAAACCCACTCGGCGTCCGCGGTCCTAGTCATCAGCAAAGGAGGACCACAACAGCCGCTCAGCCCCAGTATTCTGCTATCCCCAACTACCAACAACCACAGGTGGCTATGAACCTCAACGGAATCTACCAGTCCAAGTGATTGAGCATGTATCTTTTGTATTATAAGTGTTATGTATTGCCTATGTTAATAGAGTCAAGTAATTGTTATGTATTCCTTGTGTTGATAAAACTCAACTGATTGTTATCTATTCCTTGTGTTGAGAGGGTGAAGTACAATAATCCAACAGGAAAGGGAGACAACGTCGCTCCCTACAAAGGCGAGATCCGCCAAAGGTTAATCTTGCGATCATCTTTTCCCTTCGCTTCAGAGACTATGTTGAAGTAATTGTTATGTACGCTAATACATTGAAGTTACTGTTGAAAAATGCCCTGATGAAGTGAAGTATTTGTACTTCCTTATAATGTATCTAGTTCAAATGAAGTAGTTTTGTATTTAAGGTATAGCTATCTTGATAAAGTGAGGTAATTGTTATATATTTCTTGATGCTGGTAGAGTGAAGTAAATCCTATCGGTTTTGGAACCTCACAGTTTGTATCATAAAAGCGGGGTTTCGTTTGTCGATAAAAACAAGAGGTTCCACGAATGAGGTGTGTCTAGTTCGAGTTGGAGATGAAAGAGCTGTGAACAGAATCACGTTTTGGGCCTCGCAGAACTCGAGTACCATTCTATTAGCAATAGGTCTATCTGCAGAGCCCCACGAGATCAGCTCCTTTTTATGGCTACAGAGATCAATTAAGTATACTTTTGAGAAAGGATTCGAGTAACCCCTCCTTACGGCATAACATTTATTGATTGAAAAGGTATCTCAAAGTGTTAGAGTGAGGATCCTTGATGGTGTGAGGATTTTCATTTAAGATCGCGGTAAGTAGAGTCTAGACCATGCACATGCAATGCAATGCACCATGTGCATCTAAAGTAACTTATCGCTGCTCATTTCTTTGGAGCATGGAGAAGTATGAGAGATTGATGTATTTTTTGTTTAAATTTTTTGTTTCCTCTCTTTGGTTTATCGCTACATTTGTCACACTCAGAAACTTTTTAGTCTCTGCCATATTTGACTAGTTTTTAACAACAAAGTGTGGTCGCCTTGCATGATGCATATATAGATTATTGAGGATAACGATCTAGATCAGATCATTTTTTGGAGATACTAGACAGGACCACTACACCCATCGTCACTCGAACATTGTTTTCACTGGGGTGGAAACGTTCGAGGTCATCGATAGTCCATTTATAGTTTGCATGGTTATTTGGTCCAACCTTCCTTTGGTAGTGAAAATGACATGCGATGTGTCACATGACCCTAAAAGAACGAGTATAAGCTAGGGGGTTTGATTCAGTTATGTTGGTGGTCCCGAGGAAATACATTTTACTCCAGGTTTTTCTTTCCTGTTGATTGTTGGTCAAGAGAATGTGGGGGCACAATAGAGGCAAATTGAGGGAACGATTATTGGACGTTATTCCATTTGCCATATAGTATCTCTTTACTTCTCGGAGGCCGTTAGCTTCAATGCAATTACTGATCAGCCTTTTTAGAGATTAGATCTGAGTCACTACCTTCTGAGACAGTCATATCTCACTTCTCTTTCCCTCTCACAAGGTTTGACATTCTCCATAGAAAGAGTCAAAGTCCAATCATTGCATTTTTGTGTATCTAAAGACGCTACTCCCTGGCACTAACAATGGAGTGCAAATCAGTTACTGTATTCTCCTTTTTGACAAAACTGGATTCCCGCGTCAAGGTTGCATGACTCTCTGTATCTTCATACTCACTTCTTCTGGAAGCCACCGTATCTTCATACTGACTTTTCCTAGAATTTACCGATTCCTGGCTTTTCGCCTTATTTTGTAACTGTAAAAGCTTTTCTCTCTGTTTTATCTCCGCAACGCGTCTATCGAGAGCTGCTGCACGAAGCGCGAGTTCTCTGGCCGACCGGAGCTCCAGCTCCTCGAGTTTCTGTTGTCTTGTGAGAATGCGCTCATGCTTCAGTACATAAGGAACGGTCTCCGAAAGCATTCTCAGCTGCTGGGTCTTGGCCGGGTCAGGCGATCTCATCTGGTAGGGAGAATCGTGCATGCTTGATTTTGAAGGTGATCCTTGCAGAGTTGACGGAGTCTTGATTGGAGTGTTGGTATTTGAGAACTGAGCGGTCGATTTCTTAACAGGCGTCATGGGCGTAGAAGACGCTACGGTGGACCCTGTATCGGTGAAATCTTGAGACTGGTCGGCATAAGACAGCGTAGCCATGGAAGTGGAATTCGCCACAGCTGCCAAATTAGAAAGCGAGGGTGGCTCAGCCATGCTGGACTTTTCAGGAACAACTCCGCTCAATCTCTCAGTACGGTAGTTTTCGTATAAAAAGTCATGTGTGAGATCTTTCAGATCTTGAAGATGTGATCCCAGTAGAACATTCTTCACGATGGGGAAATCAGACAATTTCGCGTCGTTAACGTCTATAACCCCCCAAGGATACCGTCTAGCCTGGACTAGTTTCCCGTCGATTAGAACCTTGTCCTCACTGGCAATTACTGCAAACGGCTGCAAATTGGCCAAAGCTTTATTCTCCTCAATTGTATCGGCATCGTCCTCCTCCTCATCCCAGTCAAATCTATACACTGGAATTGAGTGGTACTCTATATCGGAAGTTACAGCCGCTTTGAAGCTTTGCAACTCTTGCGGAGTAAAACTATCTGCGCGGCCGATTATCGGAATAATATTGCAAAATTTGGCTAGACCCTTCATCGCCAAGATATCCAGCTCCCGCAAGCCGTGGCCCGTGGGAACAATAAAATAAAGACAAACGTGGACACGGGTATCTTCAAATTTCAGATTACGCTTTACCCGAGTCTCCTCTGCAAGAACAGAATCAAACTGCTGCTGCAAGAAATTGGTAATCTCAGAAAGACAAGAAGAGTTGTCATTATTTGACCCGAATCCAGGCGTATCGATGATGCTCAAGTTCAATCTGGAATTATCTTCGTCAATCAACTCAAACTTGGTCTCAGTTATGGCGATTCCGGGCTCTTGGTGCATTCTATCTGGTTGGAAATCCCGCTCATAGTCTAACGCGGAATTAGCAGACGCGTTGGCATTACTGTAGGTCAACACAGTGGTGTTGTTCTTGATTCCAGACACGCTTGAGAACATGTGCGGCAACAAACTCTGGTCCAGCATCGAATTGATAAAAGTGGTCTTGCCCGTGCCGGCTTCTCCGCACAGCATAATGGTGAATTTGATCCCCTTTTTGACATCCTTCTTCCGACGGAGTAACGATGATGAGTCGAGAAAGTTCATGTTGTGGTAGTGTGCAGGCGAATCGTGTTATGAACGCGTAGCCTGAAAGTTCGACTAAATTGCCCAATTAACCTCATACTTTGAATGATATCTTGATAGCTATCCACCCATCATCCATGATCAAATCAGCGATAGAGTAAGTATTAATTAAAGATGGCAACACATACAACGTAACAAACAGCGTTATAAAATAACCCCAGCTAGTTCGAAACATAAGGAAGACTACTTGGCTAAAATGATCACTTTCAGGAAGGAGCAATCACCTCTAGAAGTAGTGATCTGAGCATAGTCACATACTTCGACATGAGACCAATCTGTATGTTTCACTGCATATGAGGATGCATACGCATGCAGTAGACCGCATATCTTCATGTGAGGAGTTAAACCAAAAGACCTAAACAACGGTCGCTCCATGGGCCGATGAGGCCTGATGTTGTATTCAAAACCAGAATCTCCTATGTATATGCCCTTGCCTAGTCATCTAGTTGCGACGAAGCGTAAGCTGAGAAGCTATAATTCATTCCTCTGCAAAAAGCATATGTAAGGATGTAAATGTGACGTCCCCCCGGCGCTTCTATCCAAACACCTTGGCGCCTTGTATAGTTTCCAGAACTCAATCTCACAGCATTTCTCTTTGTTACTTCATTCTTTTTAGTCATCCTATGATTTAAGCAATGTTATTCCATTACGCAATCGTTTATACTTTCTCGACAGCTGCA
>JAJLWQ010000034.1:39677-54075 GCA_030570875.1 Citeromyces matritensis
CTACGTTGGTAATTTAATAAACCTTTCAGGTGAAAATGAAAAAAAAAATAAAAACACGTTTTGCGTCTCTTCTGCAAGTTTCAGGCTTTTAATTGGAAAACTGAAGACACAATTATCGACTAGAAAATATATTAGTCTATTACAGGGTACTGAACTCTCGATTCTTGAACTTGAGACGTCATCTCCCAGTGAGCCATAACTATTCGAGCCAAAATTGTTACACTCATGGCCCTTGATTTACTCATAGTCGTCGGAGAGTAAATTAGACGAATCTGGCCCACTTGAGTCGTATAAATGTCACACAGATTGATGCCTTGTATTCAAGTTTTAGTCGTGTACATATCAACTGTCACGTGTTTCCGGGGATTTTATAGAATGGCATTAGTTTGCTTCAAGGTTTGTTTTGCCTTGATAGTCCATTTAATTTTAAAAGCTATATACTATTCAACCTAAACTGTTCTCCTTAATTAGATCTCTTCAATCAACACATTCTGGTCTCTTCGGACCGAGCTGCGCATATCTGCATGTGTCTGCACCCCATGCATATCATTGCATACAGACAACTTCAACAGATGAAGCAATTTTCAGCCTCAACGAAGCAGATCCTCAAAGATATAATCAAAGTTTCCAGGAAATTCGAATCCAAGCGAGAGGACGATTACTATCAGGTGCTCGACTACTCATACCAACAATACAGCATTTTTGAAGAAGAAACGGAACGGTGGAAGCATTATGACAAGGTAACAGGGGGGTTGCGTGTTTCGTATGAATTTTACGCGGACACTCCCGGGATTTCTGTCTGTGCTATCTCATGGGCTCATGAGGCTGCTTGTTCCCTTCTCCCTCGTGCTATTAGTCGGGGTATTACAACGGGTCAAATAAGGGACACGTATGATGATTTTGTAAAACTTGGAGCTGAAAGTCCCACTATTCACATACCGCATGGAAAAAAAAACTTTCGAGCCAGATTGAATTGGTAGAAGGTTTAACGAGCCTGGTCGCCCTTACTTTTTGTGGGAATCAAATTATAGACGTTATCCTCTTCCTGAGGCTCGACGGAGATTACATCGCTGGGTGCGAGCTTTCACCGGGATCGTTCGTGTTGGCGTATTACTTGGTTGGAATGAGAACGACCGTGTTTGGGTGATGGAGGTCTACAGATATTTTGACGCTCAACTCCCAGACGATAATATTCATCTCCCCGATGAACTCGATCGCGAGCATGTGTTGCAATGTATAAGACGTGTGAGAGAGGGTCTGCGTGGTAATACTCGTCATGCGGTTTATCTGCAGAGCGGACAACCTTATATTGTGTGGCCACCGGAAAGAAGTGTGGAGTGGGTTCCGCTCAGCATGATGGATCTTTTTGATGGATTCTGGAACGAAGTCTCCGCTAATGACGAACAGAGAAGGCCCAATGCAACTTTTAGGTTCATCATTGTTAATTTCCTTCCTTTCTCCTAACAATGTGGTTTATAGCCAAGAGTCACCAGAACCGGTTCTAGAACACGCTCGAGTCGAACCCGAACCAACTTCCTGAAAATCGAATCGAACCGGGGTAAGCCTTGGAAGTCTGAAGCGCGACTTATTTCCACAGGTGTACCCAGGAATGTGTTTCAAAATTCAATACACTCTTTTAGGCTATGAGAGATAGATACAAGGGATATGCAGTTGTGGAAAGTGACCTTTTTAGAACTACATGGACATATCAAGATTCAACATCAAATCAGAATTGGGTATGTTCAAAACTAAGCTTTTCACCATCCATCACAGGTGGACCCCTGTCGTCCAGAAAGAGTATGCTTGAATTGAGTATTTGGAATCAATATTCGAGTTTATAAGTATCTTACAAATCGGTCGTGACTATTTGCACTCAGAATAATGAATATTCGAGCATTTTGCACTCAATACAGGTTCGAAGTGTTCGACCGAACCGGGGGGTCGATTATAGAACGTGTTCGGGTCGAACTCGAACCGGCTTTTCGAAAATCGAACGAACATCACGTCGAACGAACCGGCTCTGGTGACCCTTATTTATAGGTATGATAATTCTCGCATTGTGATAGTTGACTGAATGTATTTATACATATCACACCAAGGCTTCTTTTAGTAAAATCATGGCGATTAATTTTTATTTTGGCATACGGGGAGGAAATCCCCGTGGTGCGTCAAGTTATGCATTTTTGACCATTTGGATTACTGTGTGTTAAGTAGTATAATAGTTAGGACTGTTAGTGGTACACTTGCCTTTGATTAATTAGCTCACTGTTTTAGTGAGAATTGTTTTATTCTTGGATAGGTCGTCCTTGTCTGTATAAGAGTATAACTTAGGTATGACTTCCTTCTGACCTGCGGCTAATCATTTCCGTGCGCATCTCGCACAGTCCATCCGTCTATCCAACTCAATAGCGAAGACTCCCTTCATATACCTACCGAGTTGCCAAGCTGCCAATGCTCCTCTACCATGCAATGTTATGTGAAACCATTTCATTGGTTCAGCCTGGTCACCAATTGGACTCGGGCCGTATCCTATTTGAGTACACCCAATTGTAGGACTCAGCGTCTAACCTATTTCGGTCGACTGAATGCTTCTAGAGGAGATTCGAATTTATTGTTCGAATTCAGGCCTCATCGGCCTATGGAGCGGTCATCGTTCAGGCATTCTCAACTCCTCATGCAACGCTAAACTCACTAAATCGCTGACAGTTTTTTCATTTTTTCTATAATACCGTTCATTTACTCAAAGTATGAAAGCTTATGAGTAAAGCTCCGGAACAGCATCCTCTGTTCCGAAAAAGATTGACCCATTTAGGTCAGATCAGATCGGGGGCAGTAAATTGGTGCAAGGATGCCCCTTTGAGTGCAGGACGGAAACACATGCATAATTGCGGGGGAAAAACATGACGATGGATTTGAGAAAAGTGGCAGAATCGTTCAGACGTTCCAAGTCGTGGAGAGACAATTTGTTTGAAGGAAAAGTCGTATTTGTTACCGGAGGGGCGGGAACCATATGCTCTGCTCAAACAGCAGCGATGGTGCTACTAGGAGCCAATGCTTCCATCGTGGGACGCAGTACGGAAAAGACTCGATCAGTAGCCCAACAATTGGAAAGTCTCCGCAAAGGCAGTAGAGTTGTGGCATGTGATGGAACCGATGTAAGAAAATTGGATGACTTGAACCATGCGGTAGAGAAAACCGTCAAGGCTCTGGGTAAGATTGACTACGTTATTGCAGGAGCAGCCGGAAACTTTCTTGCTGACTTCAACCACTTGAGCTCCAATGCGTTCAAAACCGTGGTTGACATCGATCTTTTGGGTTCTTTCAATACGGTCAAGGCTTGTTTTGCGGAATTGAGGAAGAACAGAGGCTCTGTGATCTTTGTTTCCGCAACTCTGCATTACTATGGGGTCCCATTTCAAATTCACGTAGGAGCTGCAAAGGCTGGAGTCGATGCTCTGTGCAATGCTCTGGCCGTGGAATTGGGACCCATCGGTATAAGATGTAACGCTATTGCTCCAGGAGCTATAGGGGACACAGAGGGATTTGCGAGGCTAGTTCCAAACAAGGCTTCGTTTGAAAAGTCCATCCCTCTGCAAAAATTGGGTTCCGTTCTCGATATCGCTAACGCAACGGTGTATCTTTTCTCTCCCGCTGCAAACTACGTCACTGGAACTGTCCAGGTGGTTGACGGTGGACTGTGGCAAATGGGGAATCAGAGCACTATGCATCTGTATCCTGAAGAACTCAAAAAGAGGTTGTTGTCGGATTCTAAATTATAGGGCTTTGATTGAAAATTAAAGCCTCAAGTTTATTTATTTCTTTTTGTATGGGCCGTTGAATAAAAAATGGCCGATTTTGGTGTTTCATCTTTTAGACAAAATCAACCTGCTCGTTGTCTTTTCTGGGAAGCCCAATGTTTTAGTTAAGACTGACCAGATGAGGGACCAGCCATGACTGGGTCACCTTCATCATGGATTGGTATTACTGAGGAGCTACTGCTTTTCTCGTTAGTAGCTGGCAGACCGACAGTTGATGTAAAAGATTTTCATTTCGCAGGAATGAAAGGTTACCATTACGCATGTTACACCCTGACGTACATTATCGAGTATGCTATCGGTTGCGAGTATAGCATGCAGCAATCGAGAAAGTATAAATGATTGCATGATAGAGTGACATGGCGTATACCGATGACTACAAAAAATGATGTGACAAAGGGAAATGGGTTCTCTATTAGGCGTCAAGGTGGTTGGATGCGTTACCAATTGTTGCGCACAATCTGCGTGACACACACATCCTTACATGTGCTTTTCACTGCGGAATGAATAGCTTACGCTTCGTCGCAATAAACAACTGCTGAAGACTCCACGAAAGATAGAACTGAGATTTATTATGACCATGTTTTTCTATAAGTCTGGATTTGGTCGAGGTACGAGTTTCCCATAGGCTAGAAAGTTTGTCTTAAGACTACCTTCATCATTCCGAGCAGTATGCGATTCAAAATCATACTCTGCAACACCAAGGAGAACATCCTTACCCTTACACCAAGCAACCATGCTTAGCGCTCAAGAAAAGAAGCTTCAAAGAAAGAAGCGCTTCGATTGGTATGCCAATCAAGTCAAGTTCAAATTTGTTGATGATGAAATTTCCGAACCTGAGAACCCGACTCCTGTTTTCCCTGCTTTAAATTACACCAAAGTTTCACCCCCCCTAGAAACGTTTGATGATAACCATATTCTTTGTGATCCAACTGATTACATACACGCAGCCGTCAGGTTGTCTTTGCACGTTTTTTTCTCTTTGCCCGCGAAGGGTCTTGATTATTCCAGGCTCAAGAAGCGAACACGGTCGCTCTTGGAGATGGGTGATGCGGAACCAGTCTCGGGACCTAGTATTGTGTATTTATGGTCATCAGATCAAGACTCCAACATGGACATTAGAGCTCGTGAGCTTTTTCATCGAGTTGTGATGTCTCAAGACTCTAAGCAGATGAACTTGGACGAAACATATCGGGAAATGAACGAATTTGTGAAAGGCGCAAATTACCAATGCAGAGGTTTTTTCTGGGGTCAAACTCATCCTCGTAGACCTTTGCGGCTCAACTCCGAAAATGCTCAAAAACTCAAAAATTCCACTCATAGAGCCTTTGTGGCCATGTTGACGCCCATTTTCAATCTTTTCAGTGAGTTGTGGGGTAATGTTGATGGTTTCTACATGGCCCGGACAATTTATGACTACAAAAATCAGGTGGATGAAAAGGATAAAACCACATATACAGCTATACCCTTTGCTCTTACGGAAGATGATGAACCATTCGTTTGCATCGAAGTCGAATACCCTTTTATCGATTTCAACGATCCATTCGCTTGTAGCGAAGCGTTCACACAGGCGGTGACTCATTGTAATAGTGGAACTCCCTATGGTATTGCCACAGACTACGTAAGTACACTTTGCTTCAAGCTAGAGTTGCAAGAGGGTGACCTTGAAAGAGTGAATAATTTCACTCATGGACAAGATGTGGAGTCCGACCAAAGGATGTTCAAGTATGTCAATGTCAGTTACGTCAGGGTCAAGAACGATGCACCCGTCAATACACTTGCGTGTGTTCTTGCGGCACATGTCTTTAATGCAAGAAGGGACATGATTATGAGGAGAGATGATTACAGAAGGCTTCTTTTAAAGTTGGGTGCAGCTTTGCAACCGACAGGTGAGGAAATGATCATTAAAGACCGTAAAAGCTATAACCGTTTTCTCAAGTATCTCGACATAAAGTGGCCTCGAATTTCAAAAAGAGTCACTTTCACTGTCAACAAAATTGCTGAGACTGTTCACTTTTATGATATGATTCCTTTTGATGAATCAAAAATGAGAATCATCCAAGAGGGTCAGTTGTACAATGCCCAGGTTCTGGAGATAAACAATGACGTTTTCAAGAGACTCACCGCCAATGTGAGACGTACAGGCAGTCAACCAGGCAATTTACGTTATCTCCTCAAATTTTTCGATCCTGTGCGTGGTAAAAAAGTGCACAGTAACGTTAGGTTCACTGACCCATTATACAGGAAATTCATCAAACACACCTTTTTTCGCGAGCTTGTTGGGTATCGTCAACTCAAGAGCCTGTGGGGTAAGTGCATTCCACGATTGTATCACGCCGGCATATGCCACTTGTCAGACAGTGATGGCTTGGCGGTACTCTTTGGTGGGTTGTTTCTGATTGTGGAATTCATCGAAGGATCACCGCCTGATTTCTCAAGAGAGGAGATTCAACAGTCAGCGAGAGACGCACTGAAGGCCATGCATGATCTAGGCGTTGCGCATGGAGACATAGATTCTCGAAACATGATTCAGCATAAGAATCAGGTGTTTTTTCTGGATTTTGGCCTGTCAACTGGTAGATTTTATAAAAAGACTGGAAGGGGCCGTCGTCTTCAAGATGTCAAGATAAAGGATCAAGAAGCCCTTGAAAAGGCGATCCTAAATCACCCAACCAGGACAATTACGAAATACGTTTAAAGTGCTTCTTTTCTGAAATCCGGATAAGTAGTTCAAAGCATCTTTGAAAGATGACACTTTTCTCAATGTGACCATTTCATAAAGCTGTCAAGTTTGTCTCAAGGGTGGGCATATGTTATTCGCTCTGCTTGACTGGGCATTAGTAGCATGATTTTTTCTAAAACACCCAAGTAGCGACATATTTATAAGCTTCACATTTTAACAATCCTTGATACAATGCCTAGGTGAATTGTGGACAGCAAGAGTGGTTGGGCAGAAAGTGTTAAGGTTTACACTCAAGTGTATGGAGAGAGCATGTGGTGAATCCTTTCACGAGTGTCACTAAATCATATAACCGAGACAAAACAAATGGGCATAAATGGGCATAAAAGGACATAAAAGGACATAAAAATGGCTAAAATAAGGATTGCGGCTGAAGCTCGGACTATCAGCTGACCAAGACACCTTATAAATTGTGTACCTCGGCCTTGGTTCCTGCAGCAGAGTTCTACAACCCAACATCAGCTGTGATCTCGACAACAGTTACGCAAAGCCGTAAATACTCTCACAAAGCCAAAAAGATGGGTCAGTGATGGTTCATAATTATATAATGTATCTGCTTGATTGAAGTGATTTTTTACAACATGTAAGGGTTGAGGCCTACAATATCAGATCAGGTGACCTAGGCGTAGCCTAGATGAGGTGTATTGAGTGGGAGACAGCCCTTATATAGTCTACAGAAGGTAGGGTAACCACCAGAACCTGACACAACACCATTTATTTTAATCTAAATCAGGCATCACTGATATAGTAGTTACTCCAGATGGACAGGTCGTTTGCATAGCTTATTTTGTAAAAGGTGCAATAGGACAGACCTCATAACTGGTTTAAGAAGTGTATGTCTTTCCATCGTGATTCAAAAATCTCGCTGATCCACAGTAATACAATGAACAGAGACGGTTCATAATACCAGTCTGCATAGAAGAGATCAGCCACCATGCACAGGTGAAGGATGGCACATTACTCACATTGATCCAGGCTCATCATGGAATAGAGAGTTTGTTGCCCTGATGTACCAAATTTGACATTAGAATTTAGGATGAGGGTGGAGAGCCAAACCGTTTCGTTCCCTTTTCAATAAACAACAACCACAGAGAAAAGGCTGACATTCACGCAATATAAGTCTCCCTCACTGCATTACAATGCGTGGGATTGATCGCAAAGAATATGGAACGCATAAAGAAATGGAGCATTCTAGAAGAAGAACAAAGAATAATGTAAACCGCAATGATTCAGTGGAACTGGAAGATGGCGATGTCTGAAAGCAGTCGGTATAAATTAGCCCCATCGCTAAATGAACTGGGCTGCAGGATATGCATTATTGAGTGACCCAAGCATCTGGTGGGATTGCACTCAAATGTTGATATATTGTTTATATGCCCTTGGCAATTAGTCCACGCAACCGATGAGGGGACTAATTGCGACGGAGCGTAAGCTGAGAAGCTATAATTCATTCTGTAGCAAAAATCAGTCACGCAGATTACTTCAACTAACTTGGCGCCTTGGATAGTTCCAGAACCCAATCTCACAAGATTTCCCTGTGTCACTTCACTCTTAGAGTCATCCCATGATCTAGGCCATGTCATTACATCATGCAATCATTTATAATTTCTCGACCGCTGCATGCTACACTCACAAACGATAGCCCACAGGAGAATGTATATAAGGACCTTTCATTCCTGTGAAACGGAAAATCATTTACACCAACTGTCGATACTATACTTTGTAAATACTTTTGCCTGTCCCTTTTCTTTTTTGTTGTGATTTTTTTATCTGAAGGCATCTCTTATAGTTGTTCCGGAAGTATTAGCCCCTTTCTCAAAGGTGTGTCCCGTGACTTTCAAACCAATAGTCAATGAGAATCTCTCAATCAAGGAACATCACAAACCAAACGACGGGATCATGAAAGAGAAAGGCAACTCTGAGTCAAGGAACATCACATACCAAACGACGAGGATCATGAAAGAGAAAGGCAACTCTATAGACTGAGAAGACTTTCAATGTGGCCGTAAATAATCTCTAAATTATTAATGATCAAACCATCTCTTCCGCATCTCTTCCGCTTCGCTTCAGAGATTCTTCAGAGATGCTTCAGAGATTAGAGATTCGCGCATTTTGAGTGCAAAACAAAAATGTCGTCAAACTGGTCGGTGGATCCAGACCAGCGAAGAACTTTACTGTCCCTCCAAAAGGAAGGTACAAACAAGAAATGCATGGACTGTAATGCTCCGAACCCGCAATGGGCATCTCCCAAGTTTGGTATTTTCATCTGTCTGGAGTGTGCTGGTGTGCACAGAGGGCTTGGTGTGCACATTTCGTTTGTGCGTTCCATCACGATGGATCAGTTCAAGCCCGACGAAGTTGCAAGAATGGAAAAGGGCGGTAACAACAGGATCCGTGAGTACTTTGAGACTCACGGTCTAGATCTCAAACTTCCTGCCAAACAAAAGTATGACAACTATGTAGCTGAAGACTACAAGAATATGCTCAGCTGCGCCGTTGATGGAACCGAGTTTGAAGCACCTGATCGTACGGGACAAGTTTTGCCAACTTTAGAGACTTTATCCGACTCTTCTAGAAAACCTTCAATCACCAACCCTTCAATCGCTAATGAGAAAAAGACACAGAACGAGGCATACTTCAAGTCGCTGGGAGCCGCTAACGAACAAAGACCGGCCGATGTCCATCCTTCGCAAGGTGGGAAGTACGGTGGGTTTGGAAATACTCCTGCTCCTACGCAAAATAAGCAGGGTGGGTCCTTTGCCGGGTTCACCATGGAGAACCTCCAAAAGGACCCTGTATCATATTTTTCCAAAGGCTGGGGACTGTTCTCTTCAACGGTGGCCAAGTCGGTTTCTGAGATGAACGAGACGGTTATAAAACCAGGCGTGCAGCAGCTACAGGAACAGGATTTTACTCAGCAGGCACGCAGGGCGGTTGACCAGTTTGGCCAAAAGTTTTACGAAAGCGGCCAGTCCAGTTGGGACGTTTTGAATAGAAACGAGTCGCCCTCGCGGTACGGCAAACTGTTTGAAGGAGTCGGAGAGGGCAACTCTCTGTTGGGAGGTGAAGATGAGGTGAAACCTGCGTTTGGACTGACAAAACCAAAGGAGAAGACGAGTCTGCAGGGATTGGGCAGCAAGGCCCAAAAGGCAGACGATGAGTGGGACGAATTTTGAGTGTAGAGAGTATGTATACATCTAAAGCGAGAGTATTTTGGTTACTCCATTGAAGCGAAGTGGAAATGATCGCATGACGTATGGGTTTTCTCTTTTTGCAAGTTGTTCCTTGAATTATAGTTTTGTTGAGTGGTTTGAGGGATGTTACTGAGGGTATCAGGATGATGTAACCAGATCTACCAGTACGTCTTGGCCGAATGTCTACTGTATTGTTCCCTTGAATAACATAAAGTAGGCAATTCGCTGTATTTCGCTATTATTAGTGAGAAGATCTGGTGACTCACAAGTCAAAAGAGCGATTTTTAGGAAGTTTTTTTATTGATGCAATGGTATTCCTCCAGACATCAGGTCCTGATGATTCCTTTAGGGAAACTTTGAGAGTACCGTACTCAATAGGACAAATAACAGTGAGCGTTTTCAAAAGAGAATGGATGATCAGAAGCTTCACAACAAGCTAGTCATGAAGAACGATGCGAGCCTCAAGAGCTTGAAGCAGATCAAATTTATGAAATGCAAGGGTTCAAGATCACCAGTTGGCACAGGCTAAGAATGGCTTGAAGAAACCCAATTCTAGACACAAACCTTTTGAGGAGGTGATGAAGGCGCTCTCCTTATGAAACCTTTCAGTCTCGAAAGTGGAACAGAGACAGAGAGGAGACTTTGACTTCTATGAGCCTGTGGTTCAAAAATCGGTTAAAAAAAAGAACATTCAGGCCGAATGAGTTCAAATGGTCGCTCTGTACCAGCGAGCTTCGAGTGACAGTGTCATTAGATTGTTTCATCAAAGAAAAACGGTTTGTAAACCCTTGCTTCTGTCACTCAACAAGCATAGTGGACAGTTGTTCAGTATCTAATGAGCTACTCAGCTTGTTCAAGCACACTCTCCAATTTCGAGGATCAAACGGTAGAGACACTTCATGGTTGCAAGGGCTCATTACATCCCCAGTTTAGGCTTTAAAAGTTGATAACAACGAGGTTTGATTGGAGATGTGTGTGACTTGTCTAGTGCATCCATTGTTGGCATTGGGCAACTTACATTTCGAAAGGGAGAGAGGTTCAATATCGTTATTGAGAGACTTTGGTTTTCTTGTTAAAAGATTGCTTTGTCCCCTTGTTGACTATCGATGTGAAGGGTAATATGATCAGTATTACTTCACTGGAACAGCCAGAAGAGTGAAAGAGAAAAGTAGCTTCTAGTAGCACAACTCGGAGCTACATCACGAACATATATGCTGCTCTCAAGCAAGGGTGGTTAAATATGGGGTATTTCAAGCAATTCGAGATCGGGGGCTCCGACGGTGTTTTGGTTGTTTGTTTCTATCGTCCACCAAAGTCATGTACATGTCTGAAGCACCCCCCTGGTGACACGAGCCATGACATTGGTCTGTGGATTATCAACCAATCTGCATTTATGGGTCGCTTCTCAGCTTACGCTTCATTGTAACGCTTCGAGGGGAGTTGAATCCACTGATGAGATCCTTCAGTAGCCCTATTGGAGTATTTTTGTCCCATGTTATCTTTACACTGACAAGAAGTTTCAGCAAATGACCACCGCCCCTTGTATTACAGCTTTAAGGGAAAATGGGATTCTAGTATTGAAGCACTAAAAAGTCTTGCAGAGGGTCTCAATAGGTACTTTTTGAGCATCAATACCTACTGATTCATCGATTGGCCACAAGAAAAAAGTGCAAAGGGCGACGTTCTGATGAATTCCGTCACTCAGATTTATCCTTCCCGTACCGCACCTTCTACAAGAGAACATGTATCCCCTTCAACAGACCAATTTTCGAAAGAGATTCACAATGGCCATGACTGGGGACAGCGACATTGTATTCCATGACGCATGGAGGATCTCTTTCATCTCCGCTCAGCCCCTCGTTTATCTTGGCAGACAAGGTGAGCAATTAAAACCTCTGCCTGATATGGAGATCTCCTCCCAAAATCTATCTTATCCTGCAACAAGATCACAATCTAACGTAACGACACCAAAGTACAACCCACCAGTCTAGTTTGATCATCAGTTAAAGAGGTAAGTAGAACTATCACAATCCAAGTCCATTGAAAGTGTATGATATTCGACTTTAATGAAACTTTAATGATCCATCTCATGGTAAAAAATGAAAGCCGTGCCGATCATTTCCGCTTCGCTTCAATGACCGAAAGAAAGACCTACAAACAAATTCATAACCAAAATTCATAAATACATAAAAAAACTAAAAGGCCACACCTGCCGCTAATAAACCCACAAGTATCAACAAGGGAGCGATAGTCAGCTTCCTGCTTGGCTTGGCCACGTTTGCACCAGAAGTCTCAGACGGCGTGGCTGAAGCAACCGTACTGGAAGGCGTTGACCCACTGGTAGAGCCTGCTGTTTTGGAAGCAATGGACGATCCCTGAGTGGCAGCAGCCAACTCGGCAGACAACCTAGTGGAGTACCACGGCAACCCTGTAGCAAATGTGGAAAGCTCACTAAATGGAAAGTCTGAGTTGATGAGTGAGGTGTAGGAGTCGTCGGTATAAGTCATCGCCTCGTTGTAGATACCCAGCAACGTACTTGGGATCTGTACCGAAGGGTTAAAGAGCAGTCCGATGTAGTCATTTCTATTGTCTTCAGCATCTGCCAAAAGGGCCGTGACAAATGCCAAAGTTTCATCAGTAGCTCTAGCTAGAGTGAACAGCAAAGCGGATACCAAAAAGCAAAAGTACTTCATCTTGGTTCCTGGAGAGACGCGCACAGCCTTTATATATAACGAGCCAAGAGATATTGGCGGTCGTGCATATGCTGAAATTTCTAAACTTAGAAACAGATCTAAGATGTACCTTGTGGTTATTAATTCTTGGTTTAACTCTTGGGTGGTTTCAGTCTTGCAATCGTCAAAGTACACTCACGCTCTAGTGGCGCATTCTGCTGCTCGTTTGATTACCCTCACATTCGTTTACGCCTTTATCGGACTAGCGATTTACGAGGTTTGCCTAAGAGCTGGTGTTCATCTCCAAGTGTGGAAAAAGCCGGGCCACGACATCTTTATAGACACGCCTGTTCACTGTGCTCACGTTCACGTTTTAGCCAACGTTGTAAGACAAGATGAGTCATTACTGAAGGCACCACTTCGATACCACATCGAGTTCGGTCCTGACGACTACCATCCTCGAGATCCCGAGTACGGAACAACGTTGGGGTTTCTGAGAGAGAAAGTCTTGTCCTTGATCGAAGGGTCCCAATTTTTCAAAAGTGTAAATGTCGACCAATTGTCTCTGGCTAACGTGCACTTATTCCATAAAGATAGAGCACTGCCCCCGTCAAAAGACGACGAGTTTTTGTGTCTGTTGGGAGTCGAGACCGGTCACACCGTCCATTGTAGCTTACTTATTTAGGAAAGAGATTGTCCTGTAGAGCTTTCACGTTTTCTGAATCGGCGTAAAACCAAAGTCTGATGAGCGATTCCAAGTTGGTCTCAGACGCAATGTTGCACGCATGGTTCACCGTCATTTCCGAGTTGCGCATTTGCTCAAGAATCGATCTGTTCACAAGGGAAGCCACGTCTGATCGCAATTGGAGATCAAAAATATGCTTCAATTTGGAAGGAAGCTCTACAGTCAACTCCCCTTTGGCAAACAAGTCCCCATAACACAACAGAGCCATGGTTATCTCCAACTCTTTGATAAACTCGCCATTTGATAGGATTTTTGGAGTAGATAGTTTTGCTCGTATAAACTGTAACACGTTATCCAAAAAGTCACGTTCTGATTGCTCGTTTCTTTTTGCATCGTAGTGATGACTCCGTATCATTTCCACCAATTGCAAATGCGCCAACTTGAAGTATACAAGCTGATTTCTTTCCAGCAAAGTGGGGAAGTTTTCATTGATGAGTTCAATGCTCTCGCTTATGACACCGTTGAGGATATTTGTTTTGATGGTGTTGCGGATGCTGATAGTACTCAGCCCGCTCACCGCTTTTTTATACCTTGAGTTGGTGACTGAAAAATGCGAGCCCTTCTTTATAGGCACCTCCTTCAAGAGCTCCTCATTGCGTCTTCCGATCGAGTCCCTACTGAAGAGCTCGTTCACGTCCACCGACAAGCGTGGCCTTTTGAAACTGCTTGCATTAGCCAAGTCCAGTCCGATCTCGCTTCCGAGGTCATATGCAGCATTCTCGTAACCCTCTGAGATGAGATAGTTTAAAATAAGGAGATTGAGGTTATCTTGTCTGCGAAGCTGTTGATCTGCCATTGTGGTGTAAGGGTGCAAATACTTTTTATCCCTTCCAGTGTTGAGGTTTCATTCTGATTTTTGAGCAAATGACAGTTTCGAGTCATCTTCAAAATAATTTGCTTGCAACATGATCTTTGATCACCCTTACTATCGTCTTTTGATTACTAATAGTAATTGATAGCAACTCGTGAGTTTGAACTTTACCACTTTCAACTACCCCTTTGGTCCCAAAACTCGAGTTTCGACAAATTAGGATGTTATTATTCCTAAGAGTTGAGTACGATGAATCACCGTTTTGCTTATTCACAGTCTAAAGGAACTCAGTCTTAATAAATCTCTGTGGAGCAGAGTCTTGATTCTATTCCTCAAATGAATTCCTCAAAAAGTGATCATTGGTCCTTTGTGTGCTCTCTTGAATTAATCCGGCTGAAGAACAAATCAATAGAGCACTATT
>JAJLWQ010000035.1:5712-15966 GCA_030570875.1 Citeromyces matritensis
TTTTTTTTTTTTTTTTTTTTTTTTTTGACATTTCTCGCTTACATAAGCGTTACCCTGTATAGAAGGGCGTCGGGGTGTGCGGATGCCATAACTAAAACAAATGCTTAGAAAGCGGAAGGACCAGAACGATGACCCTCCCTCTGACGAGGAGTCCGTCTCGGACGCGGGAGAAGGGGAAGTGAAAGTGCAGCAAAAGAGTAGAAGACCGGTTGGTATGTGAAAACTCCCCTTTTTATTCTAACTGTTTTAAGAGAATGCATTTACGCAGCAGCGGCTAAGGGCATACTATCCTATTTTAACTCCTAAAATCATCATTCTAATGCTTCTGATCTTGGCCATAATCTTTGTTCCATTAGGAGCCGGAATGCTATACGGTTCCAACCAAGTGGAGGAGATCACCATCGACTACTCCCAATGCGAGAAGATGGCCTCCACTGACCACTTTAGCCAAGTACCAGACGAGTACGTGACGCACAGCTTCCACTCCAACATGACTATAAAGCCTCAATGGAAGTATGCAACGAACGAGTCCGTAGAGTGGGAAGACGAACGTGGACTTTGCCAGGTCCAGTTTCAAATACCAGACGACATTGGACCCCCTGTACTTCTGTTCTACATGCTCAAAAACTTTTACGCCAATCACCGTAGATATGTTCAGTCGTTTTCAGAGTATCAACTAAACGGCGAAGCCTCTTCCCTCGCAGTGATCAAAGACACAGCGGGCCAGAACTGTAAGCCAATGGCTCAGGACTCGGAGGGGAAAAAAATATACCCTTGCGGATTGATTGCCAATTCGCTCTTCAATGACACCTTCACCTCCCCTGTAGGAGTGAACGGCACGTCGGACTCCTACGACATGACAAACGACGGCATAGCTTGGAGCTCCGGAAGACAAAGGTTCCAAAAGACTAAATACAATGCCTCTGATGTTGTACCTCCTCCCAATTGGTATAAAAAGTTCCCTAACGGTTACACAGAGGACAATATCCCCGATATATCCACGTGGCCTGAGTTCCAAAATTGGATGGCACCTGCGGGGCTTCCTTTCTTTTCAAAACTGGCTCTCAGAAACGACAAGGATATCATGCGGAGCGGAATCTATGAGGTGACTGTGGGACTCCATTTCCCCGTCCTGCCTTACAACGGGCACAAGTATATCTACTTGAGTACGCGGTCTGTCATTGGTGGGAAGAACCCGTTCCTTGGGATATCGTGGATCGTAGCAGGTGGGATTTGTATGGCGCTTTCTCTGGCTTTTGTTATCATTAACGTTGTGCATCCTAGAAAGACCGGAGACGTTTCGCTTTTGTCGTGGAATAAAGAAGCGGAAGAGACTCATTTGGAGGATTAACGACACCGAGCAACGAACACCGAGCGAAGCGAGGTGTGAGGGACATTGCTAGGATTGTGATGAGCGAAGCGAGGTTTGAGGGACTGTGATTCAGAACGGTGGAGTTTGTATTAACGAGTGTGATTTGCACAGTCCAGGATATTTGTTAGTGTTTAGTAGGTCAATTGCCATTATGGCCTTTTTCCATAGGCTCATTCGTAAGGAGGTGCGGTCGTACACAACAACCTCGACTTCATCAACCGGTTCGAGCGACCAACAATGGACTTTTTAATTATCTCCCCTTGCATTTCCCTAAGGCATATGCAGTCTACTGCATATGCATGCAGGTGGGCGTGTTTATATAGTGGACCTAGTCTTCGATGGGATCCGTGCCCAAATCAACACTGCGCATAGAAGTTGGCATTCTGCCTTGTTATCCTTCCCACAGACGGCTCAACGGTATACACACTGTTTCTTGGTAAGTATAGGGTTCAGTGTAACATTGATCCTCACGTATTGCGAAAATAACTGTGGTCGTTATTTGTATAGAACCGATCAACCAGGCTGGTAAACATATTAAAATCTTCCGATTGGCGAATGGAGACACTGAGGGAACTATCGCTCATAGGAAACTACCGGGCATAGCGGAATATTGATGAGCAGCGACATTTATCCCATAGTTTAATAGTAGGTTTATCGATATCGGGCACAAGAAAATTATGACTATACAATCTATAATGATCCGATTCCATTGGTGAGCCATTAGACACATATTTAGAGGGATATACTTCCTGTAGCCTGGAAATGAAGCCCATTTATCAATCACCCATCAGGAAGACATAAAAAACATATTTTTTTTGGACACACAAAGATTCCACAGATTTGATCTTGAGATAATCAGCTTTTGAGGTCGTGTACTCTCGTGACCTTCAGGGCATATTTATCCGGGTAAAGACCCAAAATCAGGGCTGCCAAGCCTTGAATGGGGCTGAAAGGGGGGCGGGCAAAGAGCTAGGGCTCCATGTGGCCGAGACGGGCACGGGATAACAGGGGTGGGGAACATCGGCGCACCAAAAATGCATTATTGTCTTTACCTGATCCTCTTTCGTTATCGGAGGGGAAACCTCAATTTTGCGTTTCCTTCGCTTCAAAGTGCGACAAAAGGTGACGTGATACCATATTTAATCAAAAAGGATTTTTTCAGAACGGGTGCCATTTATATTAAGATATATACGGACTAACTCCTAGTAATGAGTATACATATAGTCCACGTGCAAGGCACCTGATGTCACGTGACCTTTATATTTAACATAATTTCCCACTGATCTTTCATTTATTATCCACTTGGAAACCTGAGTCTGCAATTTTCAGCTCAATGCAATGGATTAGCGCTCCATTAAATAGAATGACTGATCAGTTTATCACAAAGAACAAGAGCAGAGTCGACATTTTCCTGCAACATGACGATTAGACGCTACAGCCCACTTGCCTGGTTTGATCTTCAATGAACATCATTCAAAATGGTGGTGTTTTTAGTCAGTGGATTTACTTCAAATCACTACGTTGGATGTATGTGACATTTAAAATCGAGTGAATGAAGCCTTTATGTGAGAGTAGAGAGTTTGATCCATCTTTTTGTCTGAATCACTTGAAAGTTGAACTGAAAATGTGCCTTAAGGAACTTGTGCAAAAACGAAGTGATTATTATTCGTATAAGATCATTCAATGTTTCCAATGATATAAAGCTGATGAGTGAAAACTCATACCCACCAATTAAGATCAGTATAAAAGCGTACCTCAACGTTCAAGCTGACCAGTAGATGCTACATACTTCAATTACATCAACCTTAAAGTGGACTAATTAATACCCAGAAATTGCGATCCATTGTCAATTCTGATTGACACCAAAATGAACTTTTATTCAACTTGGAAAGCAAAACTCAGCTCAATTGAAACACCTTTGATCGTACTTCATTTTGGAAAGGCATTCGAGGACATGGCTCAAATCAGATAAAATAACTGAAATTATCTACACAACAAGGCGGGCAATTATTGTAATGCTTGATACGGAACAATGAATTGAACCACCATTCAAGTCACCCTTTACAACTCATCAGAGACTATAGTGCATCCACTATTGCAACCACCCTGAGTGAAATCAAACTATAAGTACCCTCATCCATTCTCGGCCAGGATAAGATACTGGATTTCAAGAATAGTTTTTTCAAGGTGGGCATACTCAGGTTGGATAGTTAGTAACTGTTGAATGAGCACCCATTTTACGGAGTCCGCTCAAGATTACCTAGCAGATCAAAACCTAATAGAAGATACCTAATCAAACCAGACAAAATGAGTTCACACTCTCCTCATACGGGCCAAAGCCATCGGTGATATCTCTGAAAAGGAGTGGTATCCTGACTTATTGATTCAGGTATTCCTAGTTGATTAGACAATACTCACATCCATGCACCACTCACAAATTAATTAGCTTTGTTTACATTTCGCGCTATTCATGTCAACTTCCTCTAATGGATCAGACACCGTAAAGCCTGAACTAATATCGCGATTCTCAGAGTCAGACACTCACTGCGACTCTCTGGATAACGATCAGGACTTTGCATTTGGAGATGATATCGACCAGAGGCTAAGTGCGTTCCGGATCGCAAGATCATCTGACAATGAAAACACCGAGGAACGAAGCAGTATCAAGAGCTCGCAAATCAAGCCGTATCTCCCAAAAGCTGTCTTAAATCGCTCGCACGATCAGGATTTCAAAATGCCCATGACTCCGAAAAGGGACAAGGCCCATCGTTTAATAAGCGAGGAAAACGTATTCCACAACTCTGCAAAAACGTTCCAGGCATCTGTATCCTTAACTCCTGCTCAACGGGCAGAGAAGCATAATACAAGCGAAAAGAGTTCCCCATCTAAAAGTGTACTCAGTAGCTACTCCTTTGATAAGCTTATCGGACGCGGTGCATCTGCCAAAGTCTTTAAAGCTGTCAATCTCGTCACTAACCGCGAAGTTGCTGTTAAGCAGATTGAAATTCCGAAAAAGAGTAACTTTAACTCTCTCATGTCGGAGATCAACCTTTTAAAAGTACTTAAAAACGAGCACATAGTCAAGTACCACGGTTACGTACGCACATCAACTACGCTCAACATCTTTCTAGAGTACTGTTCGGGTGGTTCTTTAAGGAGCATGTACAAAAAAGCCGGCAAACCATTTGCTGAGCCAAAGGTTAAAGAGTACACTCGCCAAACACTTTTAGGGCTGGAGTACCTACACGCCCAGGGAGTCATACATAGAGACATAAAAGCGGCCAATCTACTTTTGGATCACTCAGGCCATGTCAAACTGGCAGATTTCGGTGTAGCAGCAGAGGTGATTAGACTTTCAGACTCTGCAGTAAGCGGAAGCCCCTACTGGATGGCCCCAGAAGTCATTTTGCTACAGGGATGCTCCACTGCTTCTGACATCTGGTCGCTTGGAGCCACCGTATTGGAGCTTCTGACCACGCACCCTCCATTTGATGAGTTTCAGCCCATGGCGGCTTGTCACGCCATAGGAACAGAGGACTGTCCTCCGATTCCTGGGAACATTTCAAAGTGGGCAAAGGACTTTTTACAGCAGTGTTTCCAAAAGAACCCTCAAATAAGAATCAGCGCATCCAGACTGTTAAACCATGCGTGGCTGAAAACCCCAAATGACGAGGAAGACTGGGAAGCGGGCTTTGCAGACGTCAAAATCAACTTTGGTACATCGAATAGACAGAGCGCTTTTTATTCGCGGTCTGATCTTCTCACATCTTGCGACACGTCCAGCGATGATTTCACAGAGATTGCAGAGCAGCTGGACGAGAAAAAGTTGAGTGTACATCTACAAACACCGGATGAAAACGTTTCCCATCGGCTTGAAATTGCAACAGCTACAGCAGAAGACACAACCGCAGAGACAAGGTTGGAATGGCTTTTCGAGCATCTTTGTTTGGATAATTCTTCTCTCGTTGACATTGCAACTGAGATTGAGTCGACTCTTGGTTCATCTCCTCATCTTGTGAAGAGCCGTTTTGTGAGAACAGTACAAGACCTTTTGCAAAAATATGAATCTGTCGATCAAACCACTTTAAAGTCGTTGTTATCCATTCTGGACACTATTCTCACACACAAAGAGTCCTCCTTGAGGACTTTCTGCATGGTTGGCGGTATTCCGCTTCTTTTCAAGCTGTACAGACACACCCACAAAGTGACAAAGCTGTTACTCATCGTTGTCAAAAACAAAGAAACGCTGCCTCTTTTCGTGGCTTGTGGCGGTATTCAAGTGACTTGTGATCTCATCCAGAGCGATGATTCTGCATTGTCTCAAGTGGGCATAGAAGCCCTTTACTGCATTTTGATGAAGGACTTGCAAGTTTCGCGATCGGAGCTGTGCGATATCCTATTAAACGAATGCCTCTTAGACTGGATCTCACTAAAGATTCCTCAACTTTCGACCAATAAAAACGGGTTTGGGTTGGTTCTCAGCATTCTGGAGGTTTTCCAGAGATGCGATATCAAAGTCAGACAGAGAGTGCCTTCATCATCCTTATTCAGAGCGTTGTTTGAGTCGTATGACTTGATTTGTGACGCTTTCAAAACCAAACTCCTTCGATTTGTGTCGTCTTTCTCAGCCATTGCTTGCTCTTTGGAACCACTGCACGTTGCCGGGGCGCTTGGATTTTGCGTCAACGTGTTAAAGCAAAACCCACCTTCAACGTCTGGTTTCGAGAAATATGTAACACCAGCCAGCGTGGTCCTCTTCAACATGTGTCATCTGAACTGTGAGTCGCAATCGGAAATCTGTCTTATGGGAGCCATTCCTATCCTGCAGTCCTTGTCGCTGATAAGGCTTCCCTTCAGAGAGCAAATTGTCCTTCTTTTGTGTGAATTGGTCAACTGCTCCAAGATGGTGAGAACATTTCTATGGCGAAACAAGGCGCTTGCAGGTTATCTCAAACTTCTAACTAATCCCACATGGCAGTGTCATGCGATGGATGCGATAATGTGTTGGAGAACGCATGACCCGGACTTGATCGAGCCTAAACTTGTGGATCATGCTGATTGTCTTAGAAATGCTCTTCTAACGCCAAACGTTTGCAACTTTGAGAAAAGCTCTCAGGGATTCCTTCAGCTGCTTTCAATCGAGAATATGGACAAGGTTCTTTTCAGCTGGCAGTTGCTGGACTATTTGATTGAAAATGTAAACTGTCGAGAATCAGAGGTGGTGCAAGTTGCGTTTATGAAGATTGCAACTTTTCTCATAAAGGCAAAACTCAAGGACGATTTCAAGTCGGTGAAACGATGTTTTGCTTGTTTGGATAGGATAGATTCGGTTAAAAAGCCTGTACTTGTATTGGAGATGAAAAGCGACCTGGAGCGAACAATGTCCAGATATTGCTGAGGGTGTTACGGAAAATTGCATAATATAACATCGAATAATCTTGAAATAACCTGGCGTTATTGTTTATTACTGTGCTGTTCCAAAAACATTCAAGGAGTTCATCGTTAGACAATTGTATAATGCATTCTAACGATTGACCCTTGCATGCTTCACTCTCAAGAAGAAAGAGTGGCTGGTTTCTGAAGGTTTGAAAAAGTTGCTGTGTAGCCAGACAGGAAAGCGTAAGAGAGCTCGATATAAGAATGGATCCAGGGCAGCGGCTCGCTGTGTTTAACAGCGGAAAAGAACTGTGATGTGGCATAATGCAACTGCAAAAATATGGACACTCCGGTGACCTCGTGTGCGAACTTGCCCTGATCAACCGTCGGTCAGCTATAAGTCCCGGACTTGACATACAGCAAGAGGACATTGATAACACCATTACGGTTTCAAGTATCGACTTACGATCGATCCTAGGCAAATTGACAAACGTGTCTGTCACACCGTCCAGATATCCGATATACAGTACAATATCTGTCACGCTTTATTGAAAAACCGAATCGTCTATTTTGGCGGTAAGAAGATTAGTGGAGTACCTGGCCTACACCTCAGACCAGGAAATACGCATATCAGCTGTACCCGATTGCCTATTGTCTCGTACCGCAGTCACCGACAGCGACCACGCTTCCTGTCCTATCACAAGGTATTCCGTTGGTGGTCTAGTACTCTACTTAGGCTCGACTCCAATATTTTGGCTTTTGAAAACTATCGAAATGAGATGTACAAGCTCAACGGAATCATAGCTCGAGGCTATTCACCAAGCAAACGACCTGATGTGTCATTTACAGAAAATACTGACAGCTCCAAGTCCTACAATCATGAACGACATTCGGGCTGCATTGTTCGTTCTGGGACACTTTGCGGTAAGAACAATTCTTGGGATATTACTATGTATCCAAGAGATGCTCCAAAACAAAGAATTCAAATCAAACACATTCGCTCTGAGAAGAATCCGGCTTATCTGTTAAAGAAGCCTATTGAGGTGCAAATCTTTCAACGACCAAGACCATCTCTACTGGGTGAAAACCCATTGTGCTTCGAAGACGATCACGTTTAAGCCTTTTATATAACCGCGACGGGACATTGTAGATGTTGGCCGACTCAATAGTTTCGATTGGAAGATGTGGTCAAAAACAATAGGCAACTACTTAAACTGACAAAGAGAAACACCGTCGATTAATGTACGAGACTGGTCAAGTGATCGGTCGGATCTCTACTTCATTACTCCAGACAATCAAGTCTGCACTTTGACAACATTCCACAATAAACAAAAAAGCCGAGTGCCCATTGTTGTTTCTGTCAACCCAAAATAAGCCGTTTGGACGGCTCCATAGAAAGAACCTCTCCCACCGAGTGTTCCAGACGTTGCACCGTTTCCTCCATCAATTTCACTCACTAGAAGCTCTGTAATTGCCAACACATTAAAGAACAAATTGTGTGGGGTCGATCTGGAAAGCAATGGGGTTCTAATCCCTTGGACAGGGAGATCCCACGGAGCTTTCAAAGCAGTCTTCAGCCATTGTACTGTTAAGAGTGAAAATGTGTGATTTCTGATGTTGAATGTAAGCTAGTGTTGGCTACTTTGTTATGAGGGCACAGAAAAGGGCACACCGCAACAAAGGACATAAAAGTACAGAAGACCCAAAGGACATGAAGTAACCAAAGGACACAACGCACGAGAGAAGTGTAAGAAAAACTATCATCAACAATTCGACATTCTTTATCTTTCAAATCTACATTGAAATATAATAAACTACTCATCAACCGCATTATCTATTAATAATCACAATTGAATAAAAAAAAAACCCTCGTAAACTTTTCTATGTATACCAAAAAACAATTACAACCTTCAATCATAAAGCTAGTCTCAAATATCATAGTCATACCTCGTCTATCTATATCATATCGTCTTCATGTCTATAGTCATCTTCCCAGTCGGATGGGCTCATGTCGAAACCAGACCGACGTTGAGACAAAGAAGCTGCCTGGTACGACGACTCAAGTAAATCGCCCTCTTTGAGATCTTTCAAAGGGTCAGGAAGATACTCCCGAATGTCTTTGCCCTTTTCGTCAATCAGTTTATCACTTGTATCATTTAATTCAACTTTTCTCTTGGCAACTGAGTCCATCAACTGCAGGAAACTCGACTGCTGGAATTTTCTGCTGGTGGACTCAGACACAGCAGGACTGGTTTGAGTCATGGAACTGAAGATGCTCTTTGCAATAGCTGCAAATTTTTCCTTATCTGGGTGATCTTGTACAACGTCGAGTTCTTTTTCCACTTGTTCAAATTCGGAATCTAGCTGGTCTAATTCGACAACCTCCATTTGATGCATTTCCTGGTGCTCAGTATAGGAACGTTCGTTTAAAGACATGTAAGAAAAGTTTGACATGACATTTTGGAGTGGAACGTGATGGGCTGGTTTGGATTGATGGAATGATTTGTATTCTTGATTCCAGTTCTGTGAGGGTGCGTGACCTTGAGTCTGAGAATTAAAATGAGTCTGATTAGGATCAAGATGAATCTGGGGATGACTCTGATGATGACTCTGAGTATGACCCGCAAAAGTCTGAGAATGACCCGCAAAAGTCTGAGGATTAACCTGAGAAGACTGAGGACCCTGGAACCCATTCCACGTGGGCTGCGCTATATTTTGAAACCTTTGGGGATTCGAAAAGCTCTGGAAATCCTTCTCAAGAGAGTGATCCAAAGTTGAAGGGCGAAACGAGCCGCTCTGAGAAGGCGGGACATGAGGAGTTTGGAAAACCGACCTATCTCGCTGCGAGTGCTTGGTGAGATCTTGCAAAGCTGTATTTGGTCCGCATGAGCTTCCGCTTTCGAATAGTGACATTGTGGAGTAAAGGGGAAAATTATGCGTTTAGAGTTATTGTCACGTGATGTGCCCTTATCGCCGCACGACCCCGCACTCATTTGCCTTTTTGGGAAGTGACTCAGTTCACTAAATGAATTCACTAAATAAAGAATACTTTGGCTTTTTATCTTGATGTAAGTGGACTCAATGAACCTTTCTTCATGTGAGAAAATTCCCTCTTTTATCGGGGCTAAATTCTGTTAGAGAGAACGAGTACAGTCATAACACGTAATACCTTGAAACTGACTGGTTTGTCGAATTGAATCGAGGAGGGAGAGAAGACTGAAATCTAGAAGAATGCTCACCAATACGGGGGAAAAGGATGTGCTTCCATTAGGTAATATGAGATAATTTGACGTTCATGTGGTGGTAATTAGTACTGAAAACTCATTTCGAAAAGATCTGGCAGCTTCTTTTCCATACTCGTGCGATAACTCAACCTATTCAGCTCATAAAGCTTTGATGGGTCCCCTTTGTAGACTGGTGCGAATGGATAGTACCTTGCACAATGCCACAATTTCAAGCAATTGGTCGTTGGGATGACGATCAAGAAAATGTCAAGGTGGAAACCC
>JAJLWQ010000035.1:21050-57116 GCA_030570875.1 Citeromyces matritensis
CTTGACATGGCAGCAGGAGTCGGTAGACTTTTCCCTGAATTGTAGTTGCCCTCTTGAACACTCAGTTTACGAGCTTTCCACTTGTTGTTAACTACAGTGGCCACTATAAGCATTCCATTCTCCGCACAGCACACTATCCTATCGTTCACGCGAGGAGTTGACATTTTTTTAGCACAGACAATTTCCGCCTGAGCCAATTCCACACGTTCTATTGACCCGGTTTCACATGAAATGATGGCGATGGTTCCGTTGGACAGGATCACGATAAACTCGTTATGCACACACTTTTTCAGGTTGCGGAGATCTCCAAAACGGTCGTAGCTCGAGTCGATCGACATGGAACGAGGATTATGCAATGTCCCAGGGTTTGGAGTTTTCCTCCTTCTCACTTCACGTTGGGTTTTCACTCGGAAAAACGAGTCTAGAACTTTTACAGACTTTGACTCCGACTCTTCCAAATGCACACTCCAGATCCACGACATGGACAAACGACACCAACACCGTATGGATCCCTTTCTGTTGAAAACAGCAACAAGGCTTCCATCATTAGACATCGAGACTAGCGTTATGGGCCACATCTCCATAGAAATCGGAAGACTGATCGGTCTTGGTAACGGTTTGGCCATGGGCGACCACACTAGAACGCGATGGTCCAATCCCACAGAAACGACAAACGGACACGAAGAAGTGGCTATGCTCACAACGTCGAGTCTGTGTCCCCTTATAAGCTCTTTGGCGCTGAACTCTTTGTGCGATACCAAATGCTGCTGATACGAGGTTCCCTTTTCCTCTTCTACGGTCAACTTCATGACTGCTATGCAAATGCACACTATGAATGCCAATAGAGAGGCACCTTCCAAAACGAAAAAGATGTCATATCGATAGTCATTTTTGGTGGGGAGGGCGTTTTGAGTGAAAGTTGGAGCGAAAATTTTGACGGTGGTTTGTCCGTGGATCAGTTTCTCCAACAGACTCTTCTTGTTGAGAAAGAGTAGATTTCCACCGATCGAAGGCCCTCCATTCAACCACATGGTGTTGATCACCAGAAAGACGATAAAAACGATAAGCGATGAAAAGAAATTATCGCTTACAGGAAGTTGCGGTTTGAGTAACTGCTGTCCTAGTTGTTGGCGGAACGATAGGCTTTTCCGCTTGTCGTACGATCCAAGAAGAGAAGTTGAAAGCATATTGTTTCCCTTGTCTTGCATCTTTTCCTTTACAGCCGACGACTGTTTGATCAAGTCTTCGAGCTCTGACCGCTTTGTGTCCACTGCCAGAACGGCAGTGAAGTAAGTCAGATGGAGAGAGTATTGGATAACGACGCATAGAGTAACGAAAACACGATACTGCATCGAAAGCCAGTAACTGCACAAAACCAATATACTTTCCACGATAACCACAGGAAAAGAAACATAGCTCTCCTTCTGGGTCCCCCGTTTGAGTTTCTCTTGCAGGGACAGCTCTCCCGGTAGGCGTGATACGATGCGGGACAACCGAAAAGTGTTTTCTGTGGCTATCGCGATGGCAACGATCGGAATACCTTGAACGGGAGAATAGAATAGGTCTGTTTCAGGAACAAAGTAAAGCAGAGTTGTAGCTGCTGCAAAAATAGACAGTACAGACTCTACCAAAAAACCAAACAAGAGACCAATTTTGGATCTCACCGAGTGAACGTTCATAAATGCCAGTGCGCAATAAACCAAAGCCATTGACAAGAAGAACAATGAAACAAAGGGCCAATTTGTACCATACTCGAGCGATATCGACTCGGAATGCTGCGACTGTTCCGTCATAGCCCAACACGATTCTGTCCAAGTATCGTTGAGACTGGCTGTTCCGTTCATAACTACCGTAAACAGAAACGCATCCGCTTTTTTCATCAGTCCATTCAATTTTTTCACTCCGCCAAAAAGCTCTGTTGGCTGTAGAGGCAAAAGCGAATTTTGGCAACGTTTTTGAATCGTAAGTAAAGGAGATGGGTCCGCCATAAGCGTAGTTTTGTTGTTATTCCAAAACTGAAGAGCAGAGTAGATATAAGTAACGTTGTGGTATCTCTCCATCATTTCGTCTTGCAAATCGGCCATTTCCAAAAGAAATTGTTTGTTCAGCACTCCTTCATTCGACTGAATCCAGAACTGCTTGATTTGGATTTCAGAGGAACTCAATGCGCTTGATTCAACAGTTTGCAAATTGGAGGGAAGTCCTATGTATGAGGACCATACTCCGCATAGCGACGGATACGCTAAAAGGAATGCTAGTGATATGGGCACTAGAATGTACTTTGTAGGGTATTTCGAAATGTCTCGGGATAGTGAACCTATGTATCTTTGATGTCGTTGAGTCAGCCGCGTGTAGTGGTGACACACCACTAGGGAGATTGTTGTCAGAAGATCATTAATGTGGTTCCTCATGGCTCTTCCATTAATTCTTTTTAGAGATCCCTACACCATGGTGACAAAAAAACCCGGAGCGAGAGAGATTTGTGAGTGGTATTCATTTCTCACTGTATGCTGAAACAATATCTCTTTATGAGAAGAGGTGTTATAGATGATTTCAATATGAATGGTTTTGTAATTGTATTTTGACACTCATTAAGTCCTCCCAATGCTTAGTGTGATATTATATAAGGCGGACTTCTAGCTGCAACTTTATGGATAGGTAATTATAGATACTTTGTATATCACTTTTAGTCTCATCCGAATTGGGTTGCTTTCGATTTGATTTCCGTGCATATTGGCGCATGCCTTCTATGCACTTTAAAATTACATGCTCCACGATATACGACCTACGACCTGCTCATTATAATGGCACGAATAATAGAATAATCATTTGACATTGAAAGTACGAAGAGCTCATTCTTTTTTTAGAATTATTTTTAGAATTATTTTTAGAATTATTTTTAGAATTATTTTTAGAATTATTTTTAGAATTATTTTTAGAATTATTTTTAGAATTATTTATTAATCGCAGGGTTAAGGCGGAACAACGTTATGCTTCCTGTCTTTCGCTCCATAACATCCTTTCGATGTCATTTCGGTTTAGAAGGAGATTGGTGTTAGTGGTTTTTAAAATCCTTGAGCGTATCTCAAGTCAAAAAACAAATTTTCCTGTAATAGCGGTTGATATCAACGATTTGTCTCAAGGACTTATGGGTGATTTCCTCAAAGAGGGTGATATGATGCTTTCCATACCTAGACTGACCGACGGACTTTTTTCGTTGTTTTGTTTCATCATTGGCTCCTTTTTTACGCCAGAAAGTTATACATCTCGTTTCCCTCGGCACCCCTCATATGGCAGAGATGGTCGACAGTTAGTATCAAGCTCGTGCTATGCGGTTGTTGATTGAAGTTGAGGGGATAAAGCCCGTGACTCACTTTAAGCCGCTGCAACAAAACCAAGATGATAGGCAACCATAACATTATTTGTGGGACAAAATTGTCTTCATGTATATCACAGTACTGAAAGAAACCCTATCTTTTGCTATATTGAGCACACGTCTGGCTTGTTTTGTATATCACCCTTGATCTCAAACTTCTGAATAGGATCCAATAGCATACTCAGACTTATCAAAACTAGATCGGAGACACCCGAGAAATATGCACAAGAAGGTAGGAATGACTGTGAAACAAAAGGGCACACAAGAGGGCACAGATAATAGTTGGTCAGAGAGGATTTTGGTGAAGTCTTTGATAGAGCCTCAAATAATACGATACAAGAGCTCACCAAAAGTTGACGATCGCTAAAGCCAGTCGAGACTCCATGCTTCATATCGGACGGCATCGATAATTCTTTCCCCTCCCTAACAATGAGCCAAACAGGTAATATAGCAACTAATTTTTGACCAACAATTTGTCTTGAAGACGGATAGATGAATCTTTTGAAAAGAGAGATATAAGGCGCTCTTCAACTCAATGCAACACCTTTTGCAAACAATGTGCTCTGTGTTAAATAGAGACAGCAAGTTTATACCATCAATTTGAAAAATGCAATGTCACACAATGCAGAATTGCTTCAACGGGAAGTTTAAGGAAACTCACCATCAGTTCGCCGACATCACGCAGATGGATGATTATCTCTTTCTGTACATAGTTCACTACCTCCGAACGAAACGACGATGTGGCGATGAGCATCCGAAGCAAAAAACGGTTATTCGATGGAACGAGAAGAAAAGAGGGCTATGTTACATGCACCATATTACCAGAACAGACTTCATTTGAAAAAAGTCTCACCAGACTAACTGAAGTGAGAGATAATCAACGGATAACGATCATTGCAGACCTATATAAAGAGGGTTAAATTGGTATAACGATAAAGCTTTTGGCTAAGAAAATAAACCAAAGCCGAAACGAGATAACTATGAAAGCTTAAGTAATCATGATGAGTTGTCACCACTTAACATTGACTTTACTTGTCTTTCAAAAGCCGAGTAACCACTGTTCATAACTACCAAAACTTACCGACATCAAGCTCTTTGTTTTGTTATTGGCTGGACCACAGAGAGATTCGGACGTACTCACATGGCGTATATGGAAAACTTTCACTCAAATTTGAATCGGAATGTTTGATTAAGATGCCACTCCACTGGACCCATTCACCATGATAGTAAAGGATCTAACAGACAATTCAAGAACCAACTATAAAAAACAGAATTTCTTGACACGATGAGGCTCCTCAATAAAGCAATAAAAGGGCAACGTTACACTAAGGACCCACAGCTATCACACTAAACTGCTCTGAGTACAATCGTGCTCAACCTCAAAATCTCCTAAAATAATATTACTACTTACCAAGAGCACAAATATTCAAAGCTCCCATCTGGCCAATCATATCGTCAATCTTAGTATCCAAGACGCCATTGGCGTAGTCGTCCCGTGAGGCAGGGTCGAGGTACTGCTGAATCAAAGCCAGACGCGAATAGCCCTCTGTACAGAATTTGAGCTGGATTTTCACCAACGCTTCAAACGATGCATCAAAGTACGGAACACGTATGCCCACTAATTGCGGTAGCTCTGTTTTCAATTGGTCATTCAAATCGTCAAAGATATCCTTTGCCAGTTGTAATTCCCTCTCAGCTTTCGGCAGCTTCCCGGCATCTTTGGCCGGTTTATCGATAAGCCGTCTCACTTTTGATTTTGCCTGTTCGTAGTCAATCTTCTTGTGAGCTCTCTTTTTAAGAGCTTCATTCACTTCTTGGAAATAAGAAGCAAATTTCGTTACAGGGTCCAAAACCGTTTCTCTAAAAGGACCGTCAAGCTCCTTCATCGTTTCCTCGTCAAATTCTCTGACGGCTTGAAGATAGTAACCACCAACATCGTAGGTATCCGTCTTGACATCATCGTACAAGTTGGAAACGATTTCTGCAATTGTCACTTGCGAAGCCGTCATTTGTCTAATTGAGTCCAAGTATCCTTTTGTCTCCTTTTGAAGTTTGTTTCCTGCGGTTTCCAAGCTGATTGTTAGTAGAGGCTCAATAAAACTACTCACGTCTTGTATCTACGCTCCTCTGCATCAAAATCCCTATCATGGACCTTGTCAGTGGGCTTAACAACAACCTTTTTGTTAGAAAATTGTCATTGTTCTACTCACAGAAGCACCGGCTCGATTGATCGCTTTCTTGAATCCTTCCCAAGACATGCTGCGTGATCGTGTGATGAGCAATTGGTATAGCTCCGGAGTTCAATTCCCAGAAACATGATTTTGTTTCAGATGAGATCATTGAAGCGTAGCGGAAATGATTGCACGACGCATCGTCTCTTTCATCGATGAAATTGGTCTGTGGATTGTCGAGAAGTGGAAGTTGAAGGGGTAAACGCTTTCGTGATGACGAGTTTCGCAATTTCTGCGGTCCGCCCTTAATTTGTTGATCAGCCCTACCTAATGGCTTCAGCCATAGTTCCTTTGAGACTCGCGATGACGACAGATCGCAAGGGCTGACACTCGCGAAAGCCACTGTTGATATTGGAAATTCTGAATTCGCTTCTGGATTGTCCTTCGTTGCGTTGTCAAAGGTCCGAAGGCTGACTTACGGATGGTCCCTTTTGACTTTTCAAGAACTGCTCCAAGCAAAAACACCGATCAGAGAGAGAAAATTAGTCGAACATGAAAGGCTGCTTAGGGTTGCACAAAGAACTCGAGTCGCCAACGTACCAATAGCGGTTAATGATCCGTCTACATAAGCAAGAAATATCAATATGGCTGATGGGCATAACATTAGAAGCGAAATTCCAACTCCTTGACCAAATAATCCTCAGTATTAATTTAGTAGTAAAGATTCAACATATTCAGTAACGGCAGTTAATGAGAAAAGAAGAACCAAGTACCTAAAATGGTCAAATGGGCAAGAGTATGCACTTTGATAGAAAAGAGCATAAGAGTTTTCAGCGGATCAGAATCACCGTCTTTATCAAGAGAAAGGAGAGGGGGCAATGACTCTAGCTCAGTTAAAACTCGCAACGCAAATACTACCCACTGGACCGGATAATTTCCCACGCTTGAATCAAGATACAACCTCTACAAAGACACTGCTGAGCTGACCACACTGATTCACGGCGAGAATATTTCTATATACTGTGGTGAGCTTCAATCAGTGTTCATTAATTGGTTTTCCATCATATAGGTCAGTTTCTTCTAATGATGGCTGTAGTGGAGAGAAAAGGTTCCCAATAAGTCTGCAAGTAAGCCGATTTAAGCATTATAGAAATTTGGTCAGTCTGATCCAAAGAATTCGCTTAAAGGAGTCCTCAAACGAGCAGATACAACACTGATAACTAAACGGATACTAAACTGTCTTGATTATCAAACTGACAGATACAATCGTCAACGTATGAAAGCAGGGTCATCAAATGCAGGGGATATTATTGAAAGTCCTGCTCTCAAGAATAGTGATTGCCTTCATCAATCAAGTCTGCGCAAATGTTTTTCAAATATTCGCCATAGTTTCAAAGCAACCAAATCAACTGTTCTTTGCCTTCAATGGGAGCGCATTAAGCAGCACTCTTGACAGACTGACACCTCTCTTTGTTAGCACAGTGAACGGTGCTCAAAGGAGCGCACATTGTTCGAGAAACGCGGTACTCGATTTGTGAACGCGTAATCTAGTTTCAGACAGGATTTCCTGACTCTCATCACTTGTGAGAGTTTGACGGCGGAAGATCAAAATATCTGAACTCTACCGAAAACCAAGTCCAGTCTTGTACGAAGACCGAAATCCGTTCATGTTAGCACTGTCCTTATTTTCCTATTAGAGACGTTCCCAACAGCTGGAAATGGGTCATTAAGACTCACTTCAATTATATCAAATAACTCAAGGATGTATTCCTCGTGTTCTTATCATTGGCTATCCTGGGCTACGTACCTCGTATTCACACAATAAATGCGAGTCTAGTCAACACACTCAAGAATGTAAGAAATACCTCCCTGAACTCGTTCTGTATTCTCAAATTTTTATGTAGTGTCAAGGTCGCGTTCTTCTTTTATTTTTGCTCACATTTACCTGACTGACCTAATGAATAACTATTCTACCTAGCTCGGCTCATTCATGGTGATTATTATATAGTTGTATGCAAGACTAGATTAGGAGAGAGCAAAGTCGACTCTTGAGATAATCACTGCGAGGCATATTTGAAGGCATATATCCCTTTCATCTTAGGATTGCTCGTTGTGAGGGTGCTGTAAAGGGTAAATTTCAGTACAGAGAGGAAGCCCCAAGAAAATCAGGGGCGTTTCAAGGTCAACAGCCCCTGTGAACCCTGCGAAAACGGGAAGACTATTGGTTGTGACGCCTTGTACTCTTTTTTACTCTTCCGTGCATTATTTCAGGGCTGTCGCCTCATAAACCGCCCCCATTCATTGCTTCGTGCTATTATGATACTGATCTAATTCGAGAGCTTTTCACCGGAGGATGTCACCTCACTCAAAACCTTGAGGCATTATTCTCGATAATAAAGTAGTTTTTGTTATCCCTCTCTTTCTTCACAGTTTCATTTACATTAGGAGTTTGCAACTTGCCTTAACGCAAGCTATCATGATTCTCGTTCTGAGTACAACCTCCTTATTGAAGCTAGTTCCAAAAAAAAATATGTTCTTGAAAATTCTCTCAGGGTTAAACGTATCCTTGTGGCCCCAGGTGTCTCTATGTATCCTATGGCCCTCGGTCATGCCTGCGCCTCCTGGAAGAATTGCGCCCTGGATTGCTCCCTGGATTGCTCCCTGACTTGTGCCCTGACTTTGACTTGTGCCCTCAGCCTTTTGAGCCCAGACACATGCCCTTTCTCGAGGCAATCCTCTAAACAATATGACATCCTCACAACCAAAATAAGTCCTGTCAAAAAGAAAAAATAACAGTGATCAGGGCCCACCTGAGCAATGCATTCTCTTAAGATCATATCTTCCGCTTCAAAATGGCTCAAGAACAAAAACAAATGCATAAAGAATAAATATCTCCTAGAAATACAACCAGGTTCCTGCTATATTTTGCCCTTGGCTCCTGCTCCACAAACCTTTATCTCGCGACACCACTCACTGTTCAAAACTTGCTTTCCTGTTATTCGCCTAGAAGGCATGGGGTCAAGGATCGAGTAAATGACATTTCTGCATCTTGCCCTTTTTAAAGCCTCAATGGGCTCGTAACCCTCTGCATCTTTACGTTTTTGCAGATAGGTAGAATAAAACTCATCGTCGCTCTTGGCAACTTTCCACAATTGACGACCAGTTCTCATCGCCATATAGATTACGCCGCATGACCAAATATCCAGAGGACGAGGGTCAAATTCCGAAGAAACATACTCTTCAGGAGCAATGTAAGGAGATGACCCACATATACCTCCGCTGAGATTAATCTCCTTTTCCCAAGCCATTCTGAAACACTCACCGTTACCGAAATCGGTAATCTTGAGATTACCGCTCGATGTCAAAAGCAAGTTTTCCGGCTTCAAGTCTCGATGAGCAATCCCCATCTCGTGCATATAGTTGACACCACGAACCAACTGCTTGAAGAAACAGTCAGCTTCAGCGTACTCCAAGTACCCAGCAGCAATGATCAGAGTATAAAGATCACCACCGGAGCAAAACTCCATCACTTCGCAATAGTCTCCCTTGGCGTCTTGCAAAAGATCAAGGGTATCGATGATGTTAGGGTGCTTCAAAGAGGATGAGATACAGAATTCAGAAGTGAGACGCCGAGAGTATTTCTTTTCACTCTCTTCTGGACGTCTTTTGAACTCTTTGACGGCGTAAAGCACGTCTTCCCCTCCGTTTCGCTTATGTGCAACTCTGACCACTCCAAAAGCACCTCTTCCCACCACCTCTTGACACCGGCCGTATTTTTCTACAAAGGACCTACAGTCAAAGGGAGAGATGGTGGCGTCTTTATAGACGCCACTAGAAGTGAATTGGCCGATTTCGTTATTCTTGACTTGTGTCAAGAGCCCAGAAAATAGGGTTGGAGGTTTTGCTTCAGCTCCATCTTTTTGTTCTGGAGGAACAAACGAGGAAAGCAAGTTGGGGACTGCGGAAATGGCTTCACTTCGAAGTTTTTTCGCTCCCATCAGGTCTTTTATCATGTGGCCCAATTTCTCCTGTCTCTTTGCGGATCGAAGATGATGCTCATGAGATCCATCTTCCAATGCAAGAAATCTGGCCGGATAAGCTCCCTTGCGTAAACTGGCCGAAGGCGTAACAGAAACGGAAGACGGTGGCTCTACTCTTTCCTGAGGAGATACAGACGACAAAATCCCTCCAGCCTGACGCAAAGATGACTGTCTTGAAGGTTTAGTCTGAACCAAAGGGGGCACATTCGCAGTTGAGGAAAGTCCGGCAAGAGGAGGAGACTCTGCGGGGGAAGCAGGTCCCGATTTTACCGATGGCGATCTTTTCGGCTTGCGAGACCGTGGAGGAGAGACGGAATTACTATCCTTTTCTTGAGCCAAATTCTGGTTTGAAACGCCTAGCAAACGCCCAATTTTGGACATTGCAGACTTTTTCTGTTTGTCAACGTCTCCCATGACTACCACAATGGTCAGTAAATTCGCTTATCACAAATTCCAGCGGGTTCCCAATAATAACACGTGAGTAACCACTTGCTTCAAGTAAAATTGTGGCTGTTGTGTAACAAATAGAATGGTTTCGCCGTTCTCAAGGTTGTGCGCCAACCATGTTTTTTTTTGGCAATTTTTTTTTTCTGCGTGAGGGAATTTTTAAGCGGTTCGTCGTTTTGTGAGAACGCTTTGAGAAAGAATGTGACTTGAGTGCAAATCGTACTCTTCCACTTCTTCTATGCATTGTAAAGCCCTTGTCTCATTCTCCTTCGACGCATTAAAGTGGACGTGAGGTAAATAATCGAGAGCGTCATACTCCAGCGAGTCGTAGTAAATTTCATCGTCAACCAAAAGAGGATCTGTATCTGACAATAAGGTGTTGAGCGTATAAAGATCCTCATTCTCCTCTGTGACCACTGTGCGTGCAAGTTCAAGACTTTCGGAAACATCCGAGGTGTTGTATTCCTCGTCATAATCACTCATCTCTGCTTCAAGAAGTTTTGGAGGTGTTACTTCTCTTTTAACGGGTGTCCCCTTCTGTATCCCCTTCTTTTCCGCTATGACAACGCCTGACGTTTTCATCAAATTCCACACTTTTCTTATCAATGGAGCTCCAGGTAGGCGTGCCGATCCAAGCACTTTGTTGGTGGTCATGGTGATCATTGTCAGCGTCACCCCCAAGACACAGCCCATCACAGCTCCTACTACTCCCGCTGTCATTACAAACTGATAGGCAATCTTACCGAAATCCAGTGTGTTTTCCATAAACATCTTCCATTGGTATTCGTCGCTCAGGTCGATTCCCAGGAGAACTTTGGCGCTTAAACTCAAGGGCAGCCACACGGTGCCAAACCACACCACTTTGAAGAAATTCAGAATTGGAGCAAATGTCAAAAAGTAAATCATGTGTACCAAGGATCTTGTGATTGAAAAAAGGGGCCTCATCAGCCATCCGTACAAGGCATATCGAACTCTATTGATGAGCCCGAGAAATAAATGCACGGACCACATAACTGGACTCAAAACCATCCCGCTGATCGAAACCATGGCATAACCCTTTTGTTTGTGTGACGGGGTAGTGTATCAAACAAAACGAGGGGTTGGAGAAAAAAGAGGATATTTTTGATCGGAAAATATAGTTCTATCGATGAATAGCTCATTCGGTGAAGAATTTCCATTTCATCTACATGCAACTTCTGATTCTGCCTCACGTTCCTCATTCTCCTATAGGGCTCAGAGGTAGTGTACCAACCAGTAAGGCTGTATATAAAAGCGGAAAAAAAAAGAGAGGTGAAAAAAAAATTCATCACTCTTCTAGAATAGCTCATATGGTAAAGGATTACCATTTCAGCTACATGTACCTCCTGTTTCTGCCTCGTTTTCCTCATTCACCATAGGATTATGGGTTCTAATTATGGAGAAGAACAAGCCATGAGTCTGCCTTTACGATTTGATACTTTGTTAAGGACGACTCATGGATCGTGTGAGTAGTTTCCAATTGGCGATGGCTTTTTGCCCTTGCCACGGGAGTTCTTTCTACATTTAAATAGGTCATCATCTGGCCAGTGACTAGATTTATATCCACCACCGTAGAGTACCGAACTTGGCAGGACTGTTCCTTTTAATTTGGTTATCGATATTGAATGGCGATTCAATAAAGTGGAAATTTCAACCCTTATCTCTCTGGCCGGTTTTGCTCTTTGACACCAAGGCTAATAAAATTCCATAATACGTCTCTTGTATCTAGAATTGTGAGAGCCCCATCTCTGTGGATGCCTTCAACTTCTGGTGACACTCAAAAAGGTACTTCATGAATAACAGAGTGGGCTTGAATTTGGGTGACAATACAAAAGGGAACTGTGCTTCCTCCGTTTTTTGCTTCCCAACTCCAAGCACCTTTGAATGGATCAGAAACTATTGATGCATTTGATATATCATGACGCAATATGCCGATAACTACACAAATGTGGCAACGTGATCAAGATTTTGGGCTGAGAGAGAATTTCATCAGTTTCTTTTCTTGGACTCTCGACCCTTTCTACAAATCATAGCACTCATATTTCAAATACATGTATTTATTCCGCGTACTCTGATCTCAAATCTGACCGTCTCGGCACCACAAGTGGGTGTAACTGACACAAGTAGGTGATTGCCCACATTAAATAGCACATGGCCATTGTAAGTATGACTGTACTTCTCCAAACACTGAACAGTTAGTCAATCGACAAATGGTGACTCACGTTTGATTAGTCTTAGGAGCGAATACCCAAAAAAGGGCAGATGCTATGATCACCACGATCAGCGTTGCAATAACTGTCCATCTGGCTATGTTAGTTACTTTGTTTTGGCAGACTTACCCGCTCATCTTTAACTTGTTGGTGTGCGTTGGTTCGATGCAGTCTCGCGCATATAATATATATGGCACGAACGCTGCAACCACAACTTTTGGAATGGCTATTCAGAGTACTTAAAGCGGTGAGTGAACTATAGGAATCAACCTAACGTGTAGAGCTATGAAAACCCCGTTTTGGTGTACCAAGACGTGTGCATCGTCTTGATGAAGTTTGAAAGCCTTGATCCACGAACAAGGGTCTACGTAAATGAGCAGGGACACCAGGATCTGCTACTTCAGCTTCACGGGAACCTTCTAGATGCGTTCCCCGTTCACATTTGGATTCCAAAAGAGTATCCAAGGAAATCTCCGGTGATATATATAGTTCCACCCGCTGACAAAGTGATCCAACCCAATAACCATCTTGACGCTAGCGGTAAGTACTACCACCCGACTTTGAGCTCATGGACTGAGACGTACGGTAAGGACGAGGACAATTCAAAAAGAAAGGCTTCAGAGCATCGCTTTCTAAAGATAATGGGGGAACTTGTCAAAGTGTTGAACGCAACCTCTGTTTTCGATAGTGCACCAATTTATAATGCGCCTCCAAGACCTCCGCGGCCGTTGTCTGGATCGCCAGCTTTACCGGCAAAACCTAAAAGTCGACCGATAAGTCCCGCACTTTCGGTGAGTCGACCGTCAAGTGCGCCTCCTCTTCCTGAAAAGCCATCTCGTCCAACTGTATCCAGTCTAGTGCAAAGCACAAACAATCTTTCTATAATGGATGAAGATAAAAGTGCCTCCTTGGATCCTAGTAGGGAAAGAGCCATGAAAGCTCTAGAGTCAACTTTAGATGAAATGAACTCATCGGTAAGGAATGAGCTGGAAAGGGAAAGTATCGATAAATACAGAAGGCTGGCCTCAATGGTTACGTTTTTACAAGATCAGAAACTTCCTCAGAACCAGTTTGCACTTGAGCAGGATCATCTCAAACTAACCAGCTGTGTGAGCACTGTAGAGAGGAAACTACAGGAGGGAAAGCAGCTGCTGGCCCAGATAGAACAGATGCCTGAGCTGGACTTGGATAAAGACTTTTTAGCAGAAACAGTGGCTTACAATCAGCTTTTGAGACTGGTTTCAGAGAATTGTGCTATCAACGACGTATTAGAAAGTCTGCAAGAGGCTTTTGAGAGTGGAGCTATAAATCTGCAAAGTCTTATGAAGCACTCTCGATCCCTCGCGAGGGAGCAGTTTATGGTACGAGCACATTTGGGCAAGTGCATAGAAGCGTGTGGTTTGGAGTGAAGGTGACTTTGATGCATATATATTTGCGATGTCGGTTTAATTGACCGTGTTGTGTCTATGAAAAGCGTGTCAAATCCGTCTGGTAAGGAAAAGATGTACAGGCTCACGTAGATAAGGTTTTATAGTGCAAAAGAGAAGAGTACTAAGAGCAGTTCAACTATATAATTCTAATCGCATGACGTGAAGGTTTTTCTGTTCTCGCCGACGACATTGGTTTGTAGAGGAGGATGATCACTGAAGAGCCGCGGAATGATCGCACGACGTAACTTTTACCAATAGCATTCTGTGGGTTGTCAACAGACGTGAGTAACTCTGGAGGAGAAGTACGAAAGATTGATGACTACAGCTCATTACATTTTTCATTTCCTCTCTTCTGTTTGACTTCGTACACTGTCAGATACTCTGTCTCTGCCATACTAAGATCATCTCTTCCGCTTCGCTTCAGAGATAATCAAAAGGAGGGTAACTTTTCGGTTTTTTTTTTTTTTTTTTTTTTTTTTATTCACTCTCACCAATGTCTGAAGAGTTTATGATCAAGCCTGAGGCTGTGGGAGCTTCAAAGGACACCTCAGAGTGGCCCCTGTTGCTCAAGAACTATGACAAGCTGCTGGTTAGATCGGGACACTATACCCCTATTCCAGCTGGAAGCTCCCCTCTCAAGAGAGATCTCAAGTCTTATATCTCATCTGGTGTTATAAACATCGACAAGCCTTCCAATCCGTCTTCGCACGAAGTTGTTGCATGGATCAAGAGAATTCTCCGTGTGGAGAAAACCGGTCACTCTGGAACCTTGGACCCTAAAGTTACCGGGTGTCTTATTGTATGTGTTGACCGTGCCACCAGACTGGTAAAGTCCCAACAGGGAGCCGGTAAGGAGTATGTGTGTATTGTAAGACTGCACGAGGCTCTTGAAGACGAAAAGGAAATGGGCAGATCTCTTGAAAACTTGACCGGTGCCCTTTTCCAAAGACCACCTTTGATCTCCGCTGTAAAGAGGCAACTCAGAGTGCGTACGATATACGACTCTCACTTGCTTGAGTTCGACAACAAGAGAGGACTCGGTGTTTTCTGGGCTTCATGTGAAGCTGGTACTTATATGAGAACTTTGTGTGTTCACTTGGGAATGCTTCTTGGAGTGGGAGGTCACATGCAAGAGCTTCGTCGTGTCAGATCCGGTGCCATGAGTGAGGACCAGAACCTGGTCACTTTGCACGATGTGATGGATGCCCAATGGGTATACGACAACTCTCGTGACGAGTCTTATTTGAGACGTGTTATCCAGCCTTTGGAGACTTTGCTTGTTGGATATAAGCGTATTGTAGTTAAGGACTCTGCTGTCAATGCCGTTTGTTACGGTGCCAAGCTCATGATCCCCGGTCTGCTGAGATACGAGGAGGGCATTGAGCTTTACGACGAGGTTGTTCTTATGACCACCAAGGGAGAGGCTATTGCCATCGGTATTGCTCAGATGGCCACCGTCGACTTGGCCACTTGCGACCACGGTGTTGTCTCCAAGATCAAGAGATGCATTATGGAGAGAGATACTTATCCTAGAAGATGGGGGCTTGGACCAGTTGCCCAAAAGAAAAAGCAGCTCAAGACTGAGGGAAAACTGGACAAGTTTGGCAGAGTAAACGAGAACACTCCAGACTCATGGAAGTCCGACTACCACAGTCACGAGAATGACGTTGCCCCACCAGTCCCAGCAGACAAGCTTGAGGCCCCACCAATCCAGCTGCCTAAAAAGGCTTTAGTTGAGGAGGTTGTCGAGGAAGAGGTTGCTGTCGAAGAGCCTGAAAAGAAGGAGAAGAAAGAGAAGAAGGAGAAAAAGGACAAGAAAGAAAAGAAGGAGAAGAAAGAAAAGAAGGACAAGAAGAGAAAAGCTGAAGATGGTTCTGAAGAGAAGAAAAAGAAGAGCAAGAAATAAATCTGTTAGTTAGGATAAAATAATATATATATTGTGCGATCCATGACATGTTGGTCAAGCCCCGACATTTAATCCCAAAAAGGGTGGGAAATAGGAGCGTTACACTGTTTGCTGTTGCTGATCGCCATCCCCCCTATCCCATATATTTTGTATTATATTCGAAAAGAGTAATGTAAGGGCTCTCTCTAACAAGGACTCTGTAATACTCATTCTGGTAGTCTCTCACAGTTGTGACAGGGGATTGACCTAAGGATAGATCTATATGGAGTGTATGGAGATGAGAAGTATCCTATTTATACCCTACAGAAGGTAAAAACCACGCTCTATATATTGGAGCAGATACAAACTTTTGGAAGTGTTTCTGATGGAAATTAAATCTGTTTATCACTTATCGATATACAGTTTCAATTTCCCGCTTATTCTTAATTGTGTGGGGATTTCTAGATTCAATAGCAGAGTTCCCTCCTATCCCAAAGAAAACAGATGGGTATTCTTGCGTGCAAAACAAAAACAAAAGGTTCTGCTAATCCTTACACCGCAGGCTTACTTCTTGTCTTTTTTGAGAGAACCACGTTGTTTATCAGTTTTAAAAGCATTTTAAACTTTGCGAAAAGTGAATATCGCTATTACCATTTCTGCATTTTGGTAATTAGTGCGGAGGCATAGAAGGTTCTGTAGCAGCAGTGAACGGTGCCCATAAGTAACGAGCAGAATCAAGTCAAATAACCTAGATAATTAAAGAAAAGGAGCAAACTGTTCATCGCCAGCTTCCCGTACATATATATATGCAACAAATTCGCTGTACAGCGTAACTATAAGCACAGCTGTCCGGTAAACGAAGCCGTAATACATCAAGACTGAAATGTGCATAAATCGTCTACTTCTCATAATCAGGTGAGTGCTGCTCTGCAAGCCGATCAGAGCCTGATTTTTGTGTTGCCACTTGCTGAACTTATTCACATGGAAGGAACCCAACTGTATCGAAGAAGGACGAATTGGAAAAAAGATACACTTGAAATCTTCTCCTTCGCGCCAGTCCACGTTGACAATGTATCACAGCCCTCGTACGCCACGTTGGGATCATTGACCTCTCGTCTCATTGTCAACGTGGAAACCCAGTAGCTTGCATCACCAAGGTCCCAGTAGATATGAAGCGCAGCTACTCCGGCGTCTTTGTCATCAAAAAGTTTTGTTACCGCCTCTTGAAACCCTCTCCAGATAGAATCCCAATCGTTCATTCCAAGTGCATTGACTGAGGAAGTACGAGCATCTACTTTCAACCCGGCTTGGAACAATTTGAACAAAAACGGCTCCCCCGTTGCTCTTTCAAAGTTAATGTCCCGCTCGATGTCAGTATTCAATTCATATAGACGTCATTTGCTCCTTGGCTTGCAGCTTGAGCATTGAAGCCATGTTCTCCCATATCAGGGGCAATCCCTCTAAATCCATTGAACAGTGCAATGGTGGTATCCCTTATCTATGAATCTGGCATAGTATTCAAGAGCAAGGTGTTCAAATGATGAAACCACCAAGTAGAGTCTAGGTACTGCGGGAAGTTTGACTCAAGGTACCGTCGCACGCTGTCGCAAACACGGAAGATGAACATAATAAGCCAAATCAAAGGCAAATTCGCGAGACCTAAACTTTGCACAAAACAATGCGTTAGGATTTCCAAGTAATTGGTATAAACTCTTTTCCCGAACTCAGATCTCTCTGAATGATATTTGAGGAAGGCCCCCACAGCACACGCAGATGACGAAACAATAAAAGATAAAGTCCTGGGGAGGAACCGTCTGATGCGGCAGTCTGCTAACATCATCAAGCGGAAAAGTACCCCAATTGGCTTCATGGTTGTCTTTGAAAGAAGTTAGCGAAGACTTCTTCTCTGCAGTTAGGAATGGTTTCACCAAACATTTTGAAAAAAGAGCTTATACAAAGACTAGAAACCAAAAGAGATTGGTTCGCATTGGTTTGACCCTAGCTATGTTTGGGTAAGCCTTCGAAAGAGAATGCGACCCTGTAATGCAATGCATGCATACAGCAAAATGCTTAAGTATGCATGGCGGTTCAGCATGCAGCAGCAGCTAAATATGAAGTACCATCAAATTTGGCTATAACAGATTCGACTCTCTGAGAGAGCAATTATTAGCAAAATGGTCTTTTTTGGTTTATTCAATGTGCTCGTTTAAATGAATTCCTTTGATAAATCTCATCCATGACTGACGGCCGCCAAAAGGTTCCGCTTGTTGGCGTTCTTTGTCCTCCATCAAGTGAATCACTGGTGGCTTACATGGCGCTCTCGTTTCAGGCATTTTTGTTCGGCCTGGATGAGCTTCAAGTCTTTGAAACGTTCAAAAGCGGATCTGATTCGACAAGTCCGTAACTGAAAACTGCTGGTTGCAAGAGCACTTCTAGGAGAGCCTAATCCCATCACTGTAATCCAAAGACAGTGGAGAAGAGGAGGAAAAAGAGGTTGTGAAATTTATGAGAAGTGTGTGTATAACATCCCTTGGCAGCTGTTGACACGTTATTGCGAATACTACAGTTTGAATCGTGCAATTCTCTCTTGTTTCCAAGATAAGCGGAGGTTGATGGCGAGAATGTGAGAGCCTAAACTTCCTGTAATCGAGAAATGCCATCATCGTAAGGTGATTCGGAAGGCTATGTTTCAGCTAGAGGCCATTTCTGGATGGTCAAACCCTTTATGGATGCTTTCTTTAATTGATTCAGCCTGCATTTTCAAAGAGGTTTTATTCCCTTTAATTGAACGGGGGATCGCATGCAGAGAATCACTGGCAATCCCCATATGCCTTGAAAGCAATCACTCCACATCTCAGAAAGCAACTTTCTACATATCACAGCAGCTTCTCTTGCGAGTGAAGAGAAGTGACTCCATCACCCTTCACTATATCCCTACACCACCTTCTAGAAAGTTCCATAAAGATATGCAGGATAATATATACCGCACTCGATTTGCTCATCTGCAATGGTGAAAGAAACAAAACTTTACGACCTATTAGGAATTTCTCCCTCGGCTGCTGAGCCCGAAATCAAAAAGGGATACAAAAAAGCGGCTCTCAAATACCATCCGGACAAACCGACGGGTGACGAGGAAAAGTTCAAAGAGATTTCTGAGGCTTATGATATTCTTTCTAACGAAGAGAAACGTGAAGTATACGATACATACGGTCTAGAAGCAGCTCGTGGAAATGCTCCTGCTGGTGGTGGACCAAATCCGTTTGCCGGAGGTGCTGGAGGTGCTGGAGGTCCCGGTGGGTTCCATTTCTCCTCAGCCGGAGGACATCCCTTTTCGTCCAACGATGCGTTCAACATCTTCGAGCAATTCTCCTCCAGCGGAGGTTTCGGAGGAGACGATCCGTTCTCTCACATGTTTGGTGGAATGGGCGGTGGAGGCATGGGTGGAGGCCAATCTTTTGGAGGAGGGTCTCCATTCGGCGGAATGGGAGGTCAATCCGGCTACTCTCAAAGACGTCCACGGGCTGAGCCCACAGTTGTCACTTTGAACCTGAAGTGCACTTTAGAGGAATTGTTCACCGGAGCCACCAAAAAGATGAAGCTTAACAGAAAAGGACCCACCGGTCTCAAAGAGGACAAGATTCTGGAAATCAACGTGAAACCCGGCTGGAAGGCTGGAACAAAAATTAACTTTACAGGCGAAGGCGACTACCAAAGCGATGGTCAACGTCAAACTATTCAATTTGTCATTGAAGAAAAGCCTCACCCAATTTTCAAAAGAGACGGTAACGATCTCAAATGCGCTTTGCCTCTTTCATTCAAAGAGTCACTTCTTGGTTTCGACAAAGAAGTGCAAACTATCGACGGAAGAAGAATATCCATTTCCAAGTCCCAACCAGTGCAGCCCAACCAAACCTTGTCGTATCCCGGTCTTGGTATGCCCTTGAGCAAGAGCCCAGGCCAGAGAGGCAACCTTGAAATTTCGTTCAAGGTTGACTACCCATTGACCCTCTCACCCACACAAAAGGCTGCTATCGCTCAGGCTTTTTGAATAGTAATGACATGTATATTAGGAATAGATAATTGGAATGAAAACTTTATCTCTGAGCGAATCTCTGAAGCGAAGCGGAAGAGATGATCGTACTGTTAACTTCCATGCATGCGCATGCATACCAAAGCTTCTAGAAACATGCAGTAGTACAAGTGATGTCGGATGCATTGTGATTTGCTTGTAGAAGACTTGTAGATTATTCTGGAATTGTAATAAAATGGGCTTTATGGGCACTAAGATATATTAGGACTCACAACTGGGGGTTATACTCGCAGCATGCACCTGATGTCACGTGACTATTATATGGAACACAAGTTTCAACAAACCGTGCGTTCTTCTTATGATATTCGAGTCATCTTTGCCTTTTTGAATATGTAAGGGGCGCATGACTCCACGTTGAGGCCGTCTAAGTGGTTTCGATGGACACAATGCTGGTGGTGAGCTGTCTTGAACAACTGGAAAGAGTTCAATATATAGTCCTAGCTAAGGGTCATCATTTGCGGTTCGATCAGTCACTTTGTCTGGCACAAAAAATCGAAAAATGAATCACTTTTGGACCGGAGGATATTCTGACCGGGTACTTCTGATAATACATATTTTATACCCGTCGACAATAGCAACTAACGAGAATAGCAGTAGCTCCCCAATGACACCGATCTATGATGAAGGTGGCCCAGCGCCATGGCTGGTCCCACATCTCGGCAAAGTAATTTCGCGTTGCCAGTAATTGGCTCACAGTTTGCAATCTCACCGTCTATTTTCCACTCCGCCAATGTTCCTCCGTTTGTGCCCTAAAATCCGTTGTCATCTTACCAACTCAAAGACCTCACCTGCAAGACTCCTGAACTAGCTAGACAGGAAATATCTCATCAAAAGGGTTACCTATTGTTCTAGATTACCTGTGAATATAAATCTCAACTCGAAGTAAAATCTCAGCTTTGACTGCCTCTTGCTGCGACTTGACATGATAAAACCGAGTCATCTAATCACTCAAAGCAATTGTTTATCAATGCTAAAACGAAGCACGCTTATCCTGCACCTCTATATTGTGCTGGTTTCACTCGGGGGTAAAGGGATGATGGTTATATAGCCGGATAGGACTAGTTTACTCACCTCTTTAAATATCCGTGAGGCCTGCATTTTTAGCGAGTTACAGAACATCCCTTCAAAGAGTCAGTAGTTGTGGCTGTTATTGAATTCCAATCATGTCGGTCTTTCTCGATAACTTCATGTACTAGTCTCTGTGTTTCTATTTCTTTTTCAGATCTGGTTATCGTTTACCCAAATTGTATTCAGAAAGGAAACCTATTACGTCATGCGATCATTTCCGCTTCGCTTCAATGATCTTTCAATAATCTCAAGGTGTACGGATCCTCAATATGTCAGTGATTCTCGCTTCAGCTGGATATGACCACACGATACGGTTCTGGGAAGCTTTGACGGGAGTGTGCTCTCGTACAATTCAGCACACAGACTCTCAGGTGAATCGGCTGGAAATCACGTCGGATAAAAAATACCTGGCAGCTGCAGGCCATCTAAACGTAAAGCTCTACGATATACAGTCATCCAACCCAAACCCCGTGACATCATTTGAAGGACACACAAACAATGTGACGTCTCTTGCGTTTCAGGCCGATAACAAGTGGATGGTAACTTCGTCTGAGGACGGAACGGTTAAAGTATGGGACGTGCGTGCCCCCTCTGTACAGCGTAACTATAAGCACAACTGTCCGGTAAACGAAGTGGTAATACATCCAAATCAAGGAGAGCTTATATCGTGCGATCAAGACGGAAATGTGCGTATATGGGATCTCGGGGAGAATCAATGCACCCACCAGCTTATACCGGAAGACGATGTTCCTGTTCAATCTGTAACGGCCGCTTCAGATGGGAGTATGCTTGTGGCAGGGAACAGTAAGGGAAACTGCTATGTTTGGAAGATGCACAATCAGAGAGATGTAACTTCTTTGCAGCCTATAACGAAATTTCGAGCTCACTCAAAGTATATAACAAGAGTGCTGCTTAGCTCGGATGCAAGACATCTGGCTACTTGCTCTGCCGATCATACTTGCCGAGTGTGGTCTGTGGATAGTAATTTTGGAATTGAAAATACGTTAAGAGGCCACCAACGGTGGGTGTGGGATTGTGCATTCAGTGCAGACTCGGCCTATCTTGTTACTGCGTGCTCGGATCACTATGTAAGGTTGTGGGACTTGGCCACAAGCGAAACGGTGCGGCAGTATAATGGACATCACAAGGGGGCGGTGTGTGTTTCGCTTAATGATGTGTGATGGACCATTTGGTTTGGTGTATGCTCCTTTTTCCACTGTTCTGTGACTAGTTCATGTTCCTGTTTGATTATCATAAAGGTGTTATATACTTTACAATAGATAGATATGCGTGGCATTGTCGCTATGCTTATGTTGAATGTCGTGAGATCTCAGCATCACTACTTGTAATGAATTATCTCTGAAGTGAAGCGGAAGAGATGGTCTATCAATTCGGGGTTGATGAGAATTGAGAAACTCTTATGGTTCAGTTTATAGAAACTCTTAGTCTCGTCTCGATGACCTCATCACACTGTTTTATTATATACCCTATTTTAAATGGCTTTGTAATACAAGAAAAACACCTTTTGTGGGCTGCAAAAGTAATCAAATGGCTCATTGGTTGGAATCGTCTGCAGGACATTTGACAAAGCATTCATATTCACTTTTAGGCAATTGGTGTTCGTTACTTCCACACATTGCGGAGACCACCATGCTGAAGAAACTGTCATCTAAGCATATTGAGAAAAAACCATTGGACTGTTGGTTCTAGATCGTACATCTCCGGAGTTGACTGGAAAAACTTTCGATGACATAAAATATGGCTGTCACGGTGATGTCCGCGACGAAGGGTATGGGCATAGCATCTAATTGCATGATGGAATGACATAACGTAGGTCATAGCATTACTAAAAAGAATGAAGTAACAAAGGAAAATGCTGTGAGATTGGGTTCTGGAAACTATTCAAGGCGCCAAGGTGTTTGGATGCGTGGCACAATCTGCGCTGTGAAATCTGCGTTGCGTCACAAACGCATCCTTGCATATGCTTTTGCTGCGGAATGAATTATAGCTTCTCAGCTTACGCTTCGTCGCAATTAATTTTAGTTTTAAGAATACCTCTTCCGCTTCGCTTCAGAGATATTGATGATGTAGATTACAGAGCATCTCTTCCGCTTCGCTTCAGAGATATAAATAAAAACAGCCTCAATAGACTACATGCAATATATATCAACTCTCTAGCAAATTCCCAGAGATGTTATTCAAATCGAAATTCCGGTCTGAAGTGTCCAAATCACTTGACTGAATGACTGTAAACTCATTTTCGAGAAACCCTCCTAGCTCTGCACAAAATCCCAACCACTCGTCTACCCAGCACCTCACAATCCACCAAGCCCCGAACCCCTGTCCCCCGGCAAGAGAGATCTCGCGGAGTGCATATGTGAGGATGGAGCTTGTAGATAGCAAGATCATTCTGGGAGCCACTTTTGGGAATTGTATGACAAACTCCATCACTTTCTTGCTGAAACAGCTCATGATTGACTTGGTTGAAGTTTGGTCCAGTGAGTAAAGAAGGTCTGGAACGTCTGAACTGAGGATACTAAACACTCTTGACGTGATTTGAGGATCTTTGCAAGGGGCTTCTCTTAGCACAAGTTCCTTGAAATCCACATGATCGACCCAATTTTTCGCCATTATCTGGCGGTCCGACAGTAGTACCTTTCCGCATCCGTCTGAAGTCATATTCACCCGCACCAATCGTCTAACGAGTCGTTGAAAGCTTTCTGCAAGACTAATTCTGTGTCTAACCAAAATTTGGTTGTCGCAACAGGACCTCAAAGTAGTTGAAAGTGTCTCGGTGAAGCTCGATGCAATAAAGTGAAGCTGCTTGGACACATTTGCTGGAATGTCATCCAAAACGCTTTTGGAAAGCAGTCTCATAAAACACTTGTACACCACAAGATCGTTGGATAGAATCCAGGGCACAAGCCTGTTTGACCACAGTATTTCGGATGCGTCACGATGAAGCGACTGTGCAAAGGAGGACACGATGGAGAAAAATTTCCGCAGTTGCATGTGTCGCAAAGTCTGGAAAAGCTCAAGGCTATGGTTTTTGTAATGTTGCAAAAGCGATGGATCCATGTTCCAGATGGGTGGAATCTTGGCTAGCTCCCCTTCAATGTTGAGCTCGGATGCTTCCCATATAAAGTTGAGGTTTCCCGAGTCGAATTGCGGGGGTTCTCGTTCCAAAGTTGGCTTGACGGAAGCAGGCGAACCCACAGAGTTGGAGTTGGAATTTGTATGCGAATGACTGGTGGAGAAGGGAGAGCCGTAGAATGAAGCAGGAGATGCTGCAGGGGTATCTGCTCCAGAGTCTCCAACTAGTTTTATGCCACAATAGTGATACTTGGACTGGCCGCGCATACCCAACCTCCGTGTAGCGATTGTAGGGAAGAGGATTCTCACCAGTTTGCCGAACGAGGCAGCTGAAAGAGGCGTGATTCCATGAGGCTGACATATGGATACGTATCTAGAGTAAATTCTATTTCTCGGAACGACCGCTTTATCGTTGATTTCACAAGAACGAATCAGACAAAGCATTCCAAAAATCTGTCTTTTCCGTTCTCTGAGCGAAACCTCAGTATGTCCCTTCCCCTTTAAAGAGCATTCTGAAGCTTTGACCGAGAGAGCGAATTCGTCAAATGGCTGCTCCATTGCCTTGTACGCCATATCCTTCAAAAAAGAATCTCCCTCGTCTCCCGGAGTGGCGTGATCGCATCTCCTTTGTCTTTTTCTGGAAGGAGGGATGCTTGAGTGGGATGCTGAGTCCGGTGTAGTGAGCGCAGAAGACCCCGGCGTAGACGCTTGGGAAACTAGCGGAGTGGCCTGAATAGCAAGCGGCGGTCGATACTGTTTCTGCATGTCACTAGGGGTTGACTGTATGATTCCATACGGCGTCATTTGGGCCATATACGGCTCGGGTATTTGCGTTGCGGGTGGGTAGTTCATCGGCGAGTTCATGAGCCCGGATGAAAATCCGTACGGCGAATCATTGACCTTCTGACAAGCCGCGTAAGATGATCGCGGGCTTGTCATTTGTGGGTAGCGCTTGTTCTTAGGATTGTCCAGTGCGGGAAAAGTATGCTGATCTCAGAAAATCGATAAAACGTGACGGTTAACAATGTAGTTATTTTGGGTCCGCTGAGCTGTGGCCGCCGTTTCTTGATTTCCTGAATTGAAAGACACCGAGAAAAAAGCCTCAAAGTGGGTGTTTTGCGTTCCTGGTATGAGCCACTCTTAAAAAAAAGGGTAGTGTGAACGCAAAAGAAAGCGCTCCTGTGGTGTACGGGTGTGCATTTTCTGTGCGGCTTATGCAAGTGGTGGTGACACCACCATTTTAGTCTGTAGAGAGTTGAGGTGGGGGCGGGAGTATTGAGACTCGGGCGACTGGGAAAACTCTAGGCCATCTTTTCATCACTAAATTGAGGCTCTCACCTTGTTTTCGTTGGTTAAGCAAATCCTTGCCTGCCTAATTCGCATGACTTTTCAACTACAGACAAACTACTGTTACAACGGATACTATGGTTGCTAAAAGTATTCGGACTCACTCAAAGTCGTGGAGGATATACGAACTATGTATACTCCCGCGTGCATGAGCGATATGCATCTTCATGCACCTGATGAAACATGAGCTTTATGAGGAATATTAGTTTCAACCACAAGCTAATATACAAGGGTAGTGACAGCGGTGCTGAATATGTGTGCTCTGTGCTAGCTCTCGGATCTGATCGTCACGGTTGAGGGCACTATTTAACTAAGGTTAGCGAGGGGTATAACTCGTGAGAAGGTTGAGGTTTGATATTACTTGAGTAAGTGTTTCTTAATAGCTGTGCTTTACAGAGCTGGAATTTGTGTTGGGCATGAATAACTGTTTTTGTTGGTCGCTCAAAAACAATGAAACACCTGACCGAAAAAATGAAAAAAAGGTGTACAGCACTCCAACGATGTAAGGATTAAAATCTATCTGATGGCTGAAGCCATCACAGGAACCCGTAATCACGACTCAGTCAACACTAATGCGTTCGCCCCTTCAACTTCCAATTTGTTTATCAAAATAGGGGCCTCTTACGCTTCAATGATCTCACCCCTCGACAATGCACAGACTAATGTCATCTTTAAGAGCCCGCTGAGTCGTGCGATCATTTTCAATGGTCTTACTCATCTGATTTACAGGCTTTAAAACCTTTGAAGGTTTGAGGAGTTCGAGAATCAGCTTTTCAGACAAGGAAAGTCGAATTATTCGGGAACTCTTGGAAGCTGAACTGACAGAGACGATATTTGTAGTGAAGACCTAATGACATTGCCGGTGTGATTTAGCTGTCCCTGCCCTCTCGTCATTCAAACTGTTATGAAAAGAGAGCAACGGTCAACAAGAAGTTCCTTTGTGAATGTCAAACTTTGTATCAAACTTCTGAACTCATCTGTCAATTTGACAAGATCAGCATTGTTGTCACGGCTGCATTCGTTTCCTCCTCTATCATAGGTACACCTCCTACAGCGTCCACACTTGAAAACAACAATATCGGGATGATTCTTTTTACAAACGTTCCACGGCTGGTATGGCAGAGTGTCTTTCCAAGACATTGAAAAGAATGATTCCAGAGCCAACAATTGATGGGGAGAGAAAACTGATCTGGAGGAGAAAGGTTTGCGAGGTGGAAGAGTTGAAGGTAGAAGACGAAGAAGAGGATGACGATTGGGAAAATTAATGAGAGGATGAGTCAATAGAGAGCTTACAAACGTTTTCGTCAGGTAGGGATTTTTGATTGGCTTGTAGAGCAGCACTCACCGGATTACGAGAAGTAGACGATTTACGTCTCTCACGCGGTCTTGTCATTCTCTCGCCAGTGAGTCGACGTCTCCGTTCACTAGCAGCAGAAGCAAAAAGTCAGCTGTAGTAGCAGTACTTGAAGGAGGTGAGACAACCATGAGACGCCTTCTTCCAGTACCAAGAAGAAAAGGGACAGGCAAAATACGTTCTAAACACGGAATAAAAGAGATAACAAAGTGGACTTTTGGCAGATCGACAGTTGATATAAATGATTTTCTGTTTCGCAAGACTGAAGATCACCTTTACGCAAAGTAGAGGTCACACCCTTACTTACTTTATCGAGTAGGCTATCGTTTTGCGAGCATAGCATGCAGCTGTCGAGAAAGTATATATAATTGCATGGTGAAATGACATAATGTAGATCATAAAATGACTACAAAGAATGACTACAAAGAATGACTACAAAGAATGACTACAAAGAATGAAATAACAAAGCAGAATGTTGTGAGTTTGGGTCCTAGAAACTAGTCAAGGCGCCATGGTAGTTGGATGCGTGACAAATCTGCGTGACAAACACATCCTTACATATGTTTTTTTGCCGCGGAATGAATCATAGTTTCTTCGTCGCAACAAAACTGTTCAACTCTTTAAGCACATCACTGCTCTTTTTTTCCGCTTGGGACGATACAGCCAGCTTTTCCAAAGTACCTTAAGCTTCTGCTATTTCTATCGCATGAAGAACAAAGTGATCGATGTACCAGTGTTTTTGTCGCCCAAAAGCCTGGCAAAAACGTTGATTTCAGGCACCTGACAAAACCATCACGAGTTTTGAATGCCCGACACTAATAAACAAACTTCTGTCATCTCCCTTTTGTGGAGAAAAGCCTTGTATGGTTCAACACGCTCATTATTTTATCCTCACAAAAATCATCATGGCACTCACATCTATGCTGCACAAAGCACGCATGATGCATGCATGAGGCGGAGGAGAATAGATCTACATCGCATGTCTAAATGAAGGAAAAGCCCAGTAGATCTTCCGACTGCGCCTCTTGACCGACTCGATTGAGTCTTTTGATAACATCTCAGATAGACAATCAACTATGTAATGCAATTTCTTCCAGTGTCTGTAAAGTCTATCCCTGTGCATTGTAAAGATGGCCGCTTTGGTCAAACTGGTTTATCAGTTGGTTGTCAATCACACCAGTGGAAAGCTGCTGATTGTCCAACATAGACCGCTGGTAATACTCGTTATTAAAGCTGGGGGGAATGCCCATCATCATTGTGTTGGATGCGCTGTTAAGATCAGTGTTGGCTTCCGGAACTCGAGCGGCAAAGTTTTGTAAACGATTTTGTGCCACATGTGGTTGCAAATTGGGCGGAACAGTGTAAGTCATTGTTTTCCGTTTCTTGTGACGATTATTCCTGTGATGTGTATAGCTCCTCATAAACATCTCATTAGATTCCTGCAGATATGAATTGAGAAACTTGTTGAAATGGGTAGCAGTTTGGCTAAAGTCGCCACGTTCAAAGTGCTTGTGAAAAAACGGTTTCAATTGGGTTAAAATGAACTTGCCCATGTTTTTAGATTCTTCATCTTCTGCAATTTGATCGAATCCCAGGTCGAGATTCAAAGTTGTCTCTTCTGTGTGAGGCGAGGCAGGCAATGCGGGCTGATCAGAGGGTTGTGTGGGTTCAAACAAAAAAGATGTGGTGGACGTTTCAGGATCCTCGTTATTTTCTTCCTCTTTGCCAAATCCTCGTTTCACTAAAACCACAATATCAGCCTCTGTGAGGTGCTCTTCCTTGACAACTTCGTCGAGGGGAAACAGAAATGCTTCGATCGGAATAAAATCCATTGATCTCTTCTTGTTGAGGTCATCGCCAAGATGGTTCATGTCGATGAGGTTTTTCTCACCGAAAACCCTTAAAACGTTGATGATTTGCATCTCTTTGTTTGTGTCTCTCAGCATCAAGTTGCTGCTGGGATGCGAAGGCTGCATTGTGGGCACGAGTGTAGAGTACTGGAAGCACGTTTGCAAAAGAAGGTTGTTGTATTTGAGCAAGTCGTGTGTGGTGATGATATGGTTGATCAGGTCCTTTTTGTCGATGACAAATGGATTTGTTTCGTTCAGATCAATTACAAGCTTTTTCAAAAAACTTTGTAGCATGAGGTACTTGACTTCTGTTTTGAAGATTCGGAAAAGCCCAAAGTCAAAAGGCTTGTAGTGATGTTTGCTTACAGAAGGTGCAAAATAGATAAAGTCGATCCAGGGGAACTCCGCTTGCGGAATGATGTGTGGGGAGAGATCGTCGAGTAAAAGAGCGATTTTTTCTGGCATGGCGCTTGTTTCAATGCTGTAGTTGAGCCATTTCAAATAGTTGTAGAAAATTTCCGATGTCAGCATTCCTGTTTTGGAGAAATATAAATGGGGCGGTTCGGATTCGGAATCTTCTGGAGTTTTGAATTTAAAGTCCACATCAGAAACTATTAGTGGGGTGAGAAAATTGGTGCCCTCCGCATTACCACACAGCCCTACCGTGACCCTGTCCTTTGGGTCACTTATGCTTAGTTCCATAGAAGGGATGTTGGAAGTGAATATGGATGGATCGCATTTGAAAGAGATCTCGTCGAATTGATACACTTGCCTTGGCTGGTAGTTTATCAGTATACGCTGGATACGAGCTTTTTCTTCATTGAGGTATTTGACTTTGAAAAGCTCTGCATTACTGTTGAACTTTTTAATAAGGTCCTTTCTGACCTGGTTCCTCTTTTTGAAATGATGAAGCCATCCATTGGATTTCGTACTGGGCTTTTCCCCCTCTACTCCATGGTACAGCCTATAAAATTGGGGCCACTTGCTGATGAGCTCCCTCTCTGTGAGATTCAAGTTCTCGGTGAGTGCCTGCTCGTAGAAAATCACAAGGCACCTATTGATCTCCGGATCTTTAAATTTGGGCTTTGTCTTGTACACTTTGTTGTTATTTAAAGTCAGATTCTTGTAATCCTTTCTCAGCTGATCCTCTCCCAAGACCCAGCGGTTCAGAGTTGACTTGGTTACAGCAAAACGGCCCAGCTTTTTGAAAAATAAAACAGTGTGCTGCTGGCACTTTTTCTCGGAATTATAATGCCAGTCCAGCACCTGGATCTTTTGCGCAAGGGTAGCACGAGGCAATTTCTCGTGCACTTCATTTGAGGTCTCCAACTCTGGGTCCATCTTAGACCACCAGCAAATCGGGTTATCGTGTCCCAGTTCCGAAAACTACCAATCGTGGTGTCTGGATAAATTAATATGGGGCAGTATCAAGAAGGTTATGATAGTGGTGCTTCCTTTAAGATATTGATCATCATAAGCTGCTATTCATACTTAGTCAGCTGTCAGGTTCTGGCTATCCTCTGTAGACTATATAAGGCTGTCTCCCACTCTTCACCTATGCATAGGTCTGTACTATTATAGGCCTCAACCCTTAGCAGCAATGTATAAAACTCCCACTTGAATAAAATGTCTTCACGGGGATATATGTCACTATCATGATGCATTACCGTAACCTTCAAGACAGAGTATCTCAGAAAATAGTGTAAAGATACTCATAATCCATAGCAAAGAATCCAAACATCATCAATTTTATACTCCGATACAAATCTATCATTGACTAAACTAGTAAAGATAAAGCCTCTTTCCATATTTAGCAGATACTCAACAAATCATGGTGTCTGGATAATAAATTAAAGAAAGAAATGCTACTAGTCTTTACCCTTGTCAAAATTGAGAGTACGTCCTCCCAAGTAGCCTGTATCTGGGGGTTTGTTGTACCGCGGAGAGGGCGTGAAGAAATTAACGTAGTCGCTCATTGAAAAGTTGGGTGTCTTAGGATGAAGCCTGCCTGGCGTGTTCATCCTTATAGTATGCGAATTAGAGGAAGGCGGAGTGCTGCCCGTTGGCACAGACAGATGGTTGGAAATGTGTTTCGGGGTTAACGGCATTTTATAGTCTCGTTCTTTATGCGTAGCGGGAGATGGTGACGTTGCTAGAAACATGAGTAGATCAGCTCCTTCGTCAACGTCTCCATTTGAAAGACGACTCGGCATTTTCCTAGTATTCGGAGTCTTGAACTCTCGTACCCCATGTGACTTGGGCGTGGAAAGCAATGGCGTTGGAAGTTTGGCTGCCTCCAAAGGTGGTGTCTTTGGGGGCTGAATCGTTGAGTCGTAAATGGGAGAAGATGGTGGGTGAACCGATTGTCTTTTCAAAGGAGAACTATTGTCGTTGTTGGTTGCTGATGATGATCGTTTCCTTCTGGCTTGGTCGTCTTTGATAGGTGAATTGCCCTGGGCCTTGACTCCTGCCCTTAGAAGGTTCTTCTTGAGCTGCAAAGTTATGCGGGAAATCTCAGCTTTCTTCAAAATCTTGTCGGTGATTGCCTCTTGTCGATTGTTCGTCTCTATAGTCATGTCGTATCTAAGTGACTTATGCGCATACCTAAAATCTTTGCAGGTTCACGCGTCTGCATATTTCCTTTCTGGGTAAATTGATAAAACAGACGCGTTGGGCTTGGCTTATGCGGATAAAACCCACCAACAAAACCAAGGGAGCGAAATCAGACAAAGAATAGCTTTGATGAAAACATAATAAAAAAATCCGAGCGAGAATACTCCGATGGAACCCTAACCCTTTAGGGTTACCCTCCCGTGCCTATATAAGTTTTTTTTTTGTTTTTTTTTTTTCAGGTATTCAACGCTTCACCATGTTCAAAGTATGTTACTTCAACTGATTTAATGATGACACTTTTTGTTGCTTGAAACTCCGTGTGAGCAAACGATTTCTCAATGACTACAACGGTATCTGACAATCAGTCTTTTAAAAGGCTCTTACTAACATCAGAATGGGTCCACGCAAAAACCCTCCTCTACCTGTAGCTATAGTTGAGGTACCTTTGTTTGCTCCTACCAATCCACTCAACTGGGCCTGTATAGCATACAAGTACCTTTTTGGCTCGGCTGTTTTACGAAAAGTGATCGTTTCACTCAAAGACGGGCTTTTCACTGTATCCGACCAAGATGACATGCGCTTTCTTTGGGACAATGGGTTTTTTGGCAAGGGTGTTCTTTCTAGGTCAGAGCCCACATGGCTTAATCGGACAAAGCGCAGGCTTAACGTTGACACAGCTAATCTGAAACTCTCCAGTGAAGAAGTCACTGCTCTCCGTAGGGAAGGCAGAAAGACTTTCAAATCTAAGAGATTGGACTTGGAGAGGCAAGAGGATGCTGTTAAGAGAAGTGGTGACACAGAAAAGTTGGCAGAAATACAAATTGCCAAACATTCACTCATTGAAGAGTCAAAAAAAATTACCGTTGAACAGCTTTTGCAGCAACAAGCTCCGCCTTTGCATAAACGAAAAGAGGACCTTGCATTGTTGAGTCATGACCAATGTCATATTGAAAAGAATCTGGAGTACCTTCAGCTTATGCCTGAAGAGGTTCTTTTTCTAAAGGTGTTAGGATCTGTTGACGTTGTTCATTCGGGAAACTCGCTTGACGAGTTTGGCATTCTGAAAAGCATTTTCGAAAGTGGCCACAATTACTCGTTTCTCGCTCACTTTGCAGTGTATTATCACTACAGATCGCTTGGTTGGTGTGTTAAATCAGGATTTAAATTCTCCACCGACTACATTTTGTACCAACGAGGACCGCCTTTTCAGCATGCAGAGTTTGCTGTATTGGTCTTGCCAACAACTCAAGAGTCTATGACTTGGTTTGACTTTTGTTCGATAAGCAGGGTTGTTGGTGGTGTGAAAAAGACAATTGTTTTGACGTTTGTATCCTGTCCCAGTGAGGGCGAAATTGAAAGGCTGGTTTATCAAAAGACTCCATTGAAGGAGATTTTGAAACACTACACAATCGATGAGGTTGTGTTTAGAAGGTGGGTCGCTGCGAGAAATAGAGAGTGACCTTCTTAATGGTAAGTGCCTTTACAACTCTTTTATGATGAGAAATTTTTCAATTAAACAGTTATCCCTGTCTTAAGAGATCATGTCGAGAATTTTATATCTGACAAAGAGTGACGCAAATGTCGAATCTTACTAACATTTAGTCCTTGCGATATGATTGCAAGAAACCGCTGGTCGGTTTTAGTTTTTGTGACTGCTTTTTGTGGTTACACTGGTGGTTCTTTCCTCATTGGTTGATGAGGGAGCTCACGATTTGATAGAATTTAGACTCCCTTTGACTTTGTATATGGCGTTATATATCCTAGGAATCGATTCACGATAAAGGAAACTTCCAGTAGATTTTGCAGTTTTTTGCTGAAACATGAATCGAGTGTCTAAACGAACGCCCGATCTGCCTTCCATGAAGTCAATGAGTGGTCCATCCGCCTCATTGCTCAAGGGGCGTCATTTACATTGCGTGGTCGTGAACTATATAAGGGTGAAAAGGGTGAAAGCTGTCAAAGATGGCTGAAAACTGAAACTCCAAATACCTTTATATACCTTTGAAAATGGTGCCAGGCACGTTGGTTATTTTATCAGTTTCAGGGGTATTTCCATAACATAGTATATATATCGAAAAGTCAAACGTGTCAATGATCTTTGCAAGCTGGTTTTTGCTTTTCATTGTAGCTGAAGGGTTCAATTTTGACCAGTTCTTCGGCGGGGGCCGTCAGCAGCAACAGGAGCAAAGAGCAGAGTTCAGCTATGAAAAAGAACAACTGAACGGTAAGTCAAACTTACATACCTCCACTAATTTTTGAGCTAATTGTGACAAGTACTTGTGTCCAAACACATTCGAATGTGTCAAGTCTCCAGTCCAGTGCTCTTGTCCCTTCCCCTCTTCCCAAACAAAATGCATCTTGCCAGACAAAAAGAACTTTGTATGCATACCCAAAGTCAACCGGCAGGACCTCATTCGTAATGATCACGACAACGGCGAAGGTATAGAGATTAGGGATTGTAAATGGGTAGAAAAAGCATGGAAAGGGTTGGTGTGAACGATATAATGAGTGATTTTTGGTGATTCCGTTCTCAGTATTCTCTGACATGTAAGGAAAATGAACAAAAGTTTTAGACAACGATCTACTCGTTGCGTACAATATTGAGCGTCATGACCTTCATACTGTATAGGCATATTTTTGGATAGTATGGAGGAAGGGTTTATTATAAATCACCGTAAAACAAAGTAATTGCTGTATGTTAATTGCGTTGAATTGATTTTATGACTATTCCGTTTGTCCAATCAATGTAGGGCCTTTGAGATCTTTGTCCAGACGTCTACTAATCATTAATATTAGAGCAAAAGAATCAGTTGGAGAAACTCACTGAAAATATAAGGCCTGTTTATATCCAGTATGGCCTTTATTATATGGAAGACAAAAATCGTTTGAGGACCACTCTGTATCTCCGTTCGGATTGTTAGAGTTGAGCAACTCTCTACCTAAATTCTAAAGCCGCTCCATTGCCAAAACGCCAAAGAGGACGTGGTTACGTGCATGCGAGCAGATTACTTTTTCAAGCGCTGACCAGCAAATGTTCTCAAAGACCAGAAAGCGATGTCGATCATCTGACAGTATACGGCTGAGTCTTTACCCAATTTGGAAAAGTGTTTAATCTATCTCTTTGATTAAAGGCATTCTCTTTGAATGAAGCCATTCTTGGGATGCTACAAAGAGACTTATGATGTCATTCAATTATGTAAGTTCGGGCAAATACTTTACAATTGGCCGACTGAGACTATTCGGATGAGTTCAGTAGTAGTGCTCATTTACTCTGTCCCTCGACAAGTATTATCTGCTTCAATTATATCACTGCTAGACGACTCCCTTACAAGATTTCCCTATCAGAATAAGGTCTGCCTTTTGATAAACCCCAATGTATTTGAGTTGTTCTGGGAGGTGTTTATACTAGTCAACTGTGTTAGAACGAGAGTTGCGTTATGCAGAAGGAGCAGAATGTATATCCGAGGAAGATCTCAAAAACTAGTGGAGCTTCATATTGAGAGTAGAGCAGCCTTTTGTTAGATGAAGGAGGTACAATCATTTCCCTTCATCAACTTGAGTACCGTACTACTGCAATTCATTCAAGGAAAAGTAATAAAAGCCAAATCATTTTAAGGGCATTGTTCAGTCAAGAGGAATACTCAAGATGGAAGAGTCTGGCTTGTGATTTAATACAGTTGAGAATTCTCTTCCTGGTGCTCAAAGCTTCCGGTCTGTGATTTCGATGAGGGGAATATTTTTAGACCAAATATTCGAGAAGTTATTCAACGTTACAGCATTCTAGCCGTTAGTCGAAAAATCGAGGGTGTTTCTTGATCTAGTGTGGAAAAGAACTCATCAAAGGCCTTGGCCTGATTTCCCTTTTCCGTTGTGTCCCTCTATTGCTCGATAAATCTGTCAGCGGCAGGGGACATAGGGCAATGTATTTTAACTGTTCATTGGTGACTAAGTTGCTTGTTGGTGTATCTGTATATCCATATACCTGAGCTTAATTTCAATTCCCTATCCGGATTTTAACCTGAAAAATTCCATGGATCTCAATCTCCTCATCGGATCTCCTCGGATGTACGAAAGATAGCCAATAGCTTACTATCGGATGCCTTCGACCAAAGACTCACCAAGAGACATTCGGGTTACCCTTTATGTAACCACTGGCCAATCCGGCCTTCCTGGGGAAGTATACTCAATACTATTATGTAACCCAACGCATATGTTGTTAGCATATGCGATCAATTGCTTGGAGCGATGGAGCGTTCATCATATTGGACTTGTAAGAGAGCCGACTGATTTCGAATCAAGCTCTCTCCGTCGGACTCCGTGGACACTACATGAAAGCAGGTAGTGGATTCCTATTCGGTAAGCTATTATACTGGATCACAGATGTATGACCTACGGGCTACAATTGTTAGTATCCAATATTCCACTCACGTGTTCTGTCCAACAGGATCCTATTGACTAGCTCACATAGACCATGTGCACTAATGCTTTGCAACATGACGGGGGCACAGAAAGCCATAAAAGTCTTTAATCAGTATTGCCCTGATGTGGACCATAAAGTATTTACAATGGCAAAGGGCACAATGGCATGATGGCAGACACGAAAGCGTGAATAACCACTCAACGCAGGACATAATCCAGACTTAGTGGAGAAACAGCTCAACGATAAAATTGATTATAACATACAGTTAAATATCCTAAAAAAACACAAAGAAAATCACTACTTAAAATACCATCCAATGAGGATAGCCAAAAGAAGCAACTTGATGGCTAAAGACATGGAAAATCCGCCTTGTGGCTGTTGTTGTTGTGGGGTCACAGTAGAAGTTGTTGATTCAAGAGAAGGTTCTTCCTTCTCCCGTTGAGTAGCGTCCAATTCTTTGTCCATCTCTTCCACTTTGGCATTGCTTTCTGACACTTCCCTATCGAGATCGGGTTTTGGTTCTTCCTTCTTCTCGGCAACGATGGGTGGTTCAGGAGCCGCTTTTGGTTCCTCTATAACGAACTGCACGCGAATTCTCTCAGAGGATATACGGTCTTTGAACTCATTTTCAAGGTTGGGCCACATATCGGATAC
>JAJLWQ010000036.1:0-35379 GCA_030570875.1 Citeromyces matritensis
ACCGTGTACGATACCTCAACGTGTGAAATCTCACAGGGCCCATACCCTTCTCTAATGAAGCGATACAAGTACATGCACGTGGCGAGAACGGCCTCCACCATTGGCATTCTGGTCAACACTCTCTCATTGGCCAACACACGCACGCTGCTCAATACGGTAGCCAAGTGGATCAAAGACGCAGGCAAGAAGCACTACATGTTTGTAGTGGGCAAACCGAACGTGGCCAAGCTCGCCAACTTTGACGTTATCGACGTTTGGGTTATTCTCGGATGCGGACAGAGCGGAATTATCATCGACCAATGGGGCGACTACTACAAGCCTATCATCACGCCGTACGAGCTGCAGATGGCCCTTCAGCCTGAAGTGTCGTGGACTGGAAAGTGGGTCACCGGCTTCAAGGATGTACTTGCACTTGATGCTGATATTGAGCACTCACAAAGCAACGAACCAGAGTTTGATGCTGTTAATGGAAGGTACGTTTCGTCTCGGCCGCTTCGTCAGTTGAATCATCTTGAAATTGAAGTATCCTCCAGTGATGCGCTCACAACCAGGTTCTCTAACCAAGTTGCCATCAAAGATACCGTTTCCACGTCGGCAGAAATGCTCCAAACGCGGCAATGGGCAGGTCTGGGAACCGACTACGACTCACAGGATGTGGACCAAGAGGGCGCCGTTGTGGAAGAGGGTATTGGCGGGACCGCCAGGGATTATGGGGAGATGTGATCGGATGAACCGAGGTTCTTTGAACCGAGGTCTCTGAACAGTTATTGAAGGATTTGATTTACTTGTTTCGATGATGGGACAGAAAAAGAGGTGAGTCAAGTGGTTCGCTACCTTGCCGGGACAGGAACATTATTTTTGAGGTACTTTTAAATTGGCAATGTATATCTCTATACAGTGAATTTAATTTCAGGTTCTCTTAATTGTTTCTTTTCTTTTTTTAGGATCATGCTGATGAGGCAACACCTTGAGTCTTATCTCGAATCTTCAATAGTGAAACAAATACCTGTTCTCATGAAGACAATGCCTCTATTGAAACGGTTGTATTGACATGACCTTGAAGATCAGTTTTATCTTCAGGGAAGCTGAAGGAGCCACGGTATTAGAAAGATAATCTGATTTGGAACTCTATTCTCGACTGGAAGGTGGACGCGATATTGCTAAATCGGATACTATGGGCACTATGATATATTCAGACTCACTCAAAGTAATGAGGGATATGAAAGTATTTATATAGTCTAGCGTGCATGAACGATATGCATCTTCATGCACTTCATGTCACGTGAGCTTTATATGGAACCTAACTTCCGACAGATATGCCTTACGTCGAGAGTCCCATTCTACCGCATGGAGGAAAGAAAGAGAGCTCGTAGGCCACTGAATAGTTTGATTAACATAATGCGACAAGAGACATCGGGCAATCGTTGCCTTTTATCTTTTTGGAGTAGAACAGGAAAGTGGTCTCTCAATCTCTCTCCCAACATTGAATTTTTCAGGACACATTCACTGCAATACTATTAGAACACGATTCCCGAGGTTAGAATTGATGACCTCCAAATGTTAGCAAAGGAAAAGGCCATGAAATGAGGCAGTAAGGTGAGCAGAGGCCTCTTTTTAGACAGTTTCTCTTAATCTTTTATCCACATGCATACCGCTAACTTAGCCGTGACTTTAAATCTTTTTCTTTTTCTCGACGCTAGCATTGGTATATGGTGGGTTTGCGAGAGTTTCCATAAGATGTGAGCACTCTTAGCCTGAATTGAGATAATGCACTCTCCTGTTCTTCATCGATGGTTCAAACGCTATGCACCTCTATATGAATGATACATCTAAACAGATGGTGACCCGAAGAGAGAGAAGTAAACTTCACTGACCGCTATTAAGGTGCTAACTGACAAAGACTGCTGCAATAGCCTTTGCGACGGATTTAAAGCTGCGATGATGACTTTTGGCGTATGTCAAAAATTAAATCTGAGCGACAGAAAATTGAGAGAATAGGCTCAGTTGAGCAAGCTGGATAGCGATAATTAGCACATCAGATTTCCTTTTAGGAGAAGCTCAATCACTGTTCTATTGTCGTGGAACTTACGGTCTTCTATAAAGAATTGACTCATCTCAGTCTCGAGCTGTTTGATCATGATGGGCTTTAAGTCTGAGCAACTAGGAAAATTGATGCCTCCATATGTCTCATCGGATACAAGCATTTACTTGAGTGCTCTATATTTCAGATCTCTCAACCATTAAATCTGAGTTGTATCATCGATAGTGCCCGACACCTCCTATGCTCACACAATCCTCTCATTTCGAACTAACATACGCTTTTTGGCCCAATTTCTTGAATCAAAGAAAGGTCAATTAAATTTCCCAGAGCCCTCAGACCACAATAAGTAGCAGCTTTTTGAAGCTAATAGTGGTTGATATAGAAAAGTGTTTAATGGTCGTATATCTCTTATGAAATACGATCCCCTTTAAAGACTTTTATTTTCTCGTCTGACCATTTCTATCAGGATAACAGGGTTTTAAAGAGAATTACCCTTCCATCATAGGTGTTTATGTCATCATGATTTGAGAAGATTTACATAATTTTCTAGTCTGGTCAGTGTATAAGCATGCTTATGCGTGGATCTGCATTTATTTAAATGACAAAAAAGCACATACCTCCATACACCACACCACTATGGGAGCCTCTTCTTCCAAGTTAATGGATTCCTTTGTGGATGGAACAAACTGTAAGTCTCGTTTCTTCAATAATCTAACTCCAAGTCAGCAGAGAGGAAATAGACCGGCTCCGGAAACGGTTTATGAAGCTGGACACAGATAGTTCCGGCAGTATAGAAAAGGACGAGTTTCTCTCAATACCGGGGATTGAGGCAAACCCTTTAGCTGCTCGTTTAATGGATATTTTCGACGAAGACGGAGGCGGGGATGTGGACTTTGAAGAGTTTATTACTGGACTTTCTATATTTAGTTCTAAAGCTACAGACGATGCAAAACTTGAGTTTGCCTTTAAAGTCTATGACATAGACAGGGACGGACTCATCTCAAACGGTGAGCTTTTCTTGGTTCTGAAAATGATGGTGGGGAATAACCTCAAAGATGAAGAGTTGCAACAAATTGTAGATAAAACGCTTCAACAGAATGATAGGGACGGAGATGGCAAGTTGAGTTTTGAGGAGTTTAAATCTGCTGTGGATTTTACAGAGATGACCAATTCTTTTACTGTTCCGTCACTATAAAAGATGACCTTTATACCCGTTAAGAATAAAGTTTTTTAATGTCTTTTATGCGACGAAGCGTAAGCTGAGAGGCTATAATTCTTTCGCAGCAAAAAGCATATGTAAGGATGTAAGTGTGACGCAAATTGTGTCCCCCGTAGATTGTGTCCCCACGCGTAGATTATGGCACGCATCCAAACACTTTGGTGCGACAACCCAATCTCACAACACTTCTCTTTGTTACTTCATTCTTTGTAGCCATCGTATGATCTATGACATTCCAACACGCAATCATTTAAAATTTCTCGACAGCTGCATACTATACATGCCAACGATAGCCAACTTGATAATGTACGTAAGAGTGTAACCTCTACTTTGCGTAATGATGACCTTTCATTTTTTCGAAACGGAAAGCTAATTACAAAAGTTTCAGGTCTGCCAGATATTTACTTTATTGTTTTTTCTCTTCCGATGGCATCTTATTGTTGTTCCAGCTCCTTCAAGTAATGCTCCTACAGCTGACCCATCTTCTACTTTTTACAATCAGGTGATTGCTGCCTCTCACAGTCTTCGATCAAGCCTCCCTACCTCACGAATACGTCTGTAGTCTCTCCATTGACTCATCCTCTTCTTCATTTTCCCAATTTTCTTCGTCTCCCACCTTTGACTCTTTTTTCGCTGATCAGTACTTTAGCTCTGGAACGCTTCACAATGTGTGGGAAAGACACTCTGCCCTCCCAACCTTGCAACGTCTGTAAAGAATATTATCTTGATATGGTTGTGAGAGTCACAACAATACTATATTTTACTAAGAAATAGCACGTATACCGTTAGGCCATCCGTGGGAAGGATAACAAGGCAGAATGCCAACTTCCATACGCAATGTTGATTCGGGCACGTATCACATTGATGAATAAGTCCACCATATATATGTGCCCCACTGCATGTATATGCAGTAGACTGCATATGCCTTAGGGAAATGCAAGAGGGAGTTAGTTAAAAGGTCTAACGTGGACCGCTCCAGCCAACTGATGAAGCCGGGGTTGTTGTGTACAACCGAACCTCCTTACGAGCGGTTAATTAGAAGCCCACTCGGATAAAGTCCATTGTTATGACGTGTGTCGTCCAGATAGTAAGCAGCTACCGCTACAGGATCGCTTATCACTGTGTGTCGGAATTGATAAGACCCCGCTGCAAGTCTAGGCTTGTCCAGCGAGGCTGCATGTGAAATGGAAGGCTCTAGACCGAGTCATACATGTGCGATCGACGCAAGGTCGCCACAATGTTGGGTTCAGACTTTGGCGTGTTGGGGGAGGAGTGGCGGATGAACGGAACTGGTGGGTATATAAGGGAGAGCGTTAGTCGCAGATTGTGCTGAAGGTGACCAACCTTGGAAGTGATTTTCTATATGATCAGATTATGAGCAGAGAGCGACCAAAGCATCGTTTTGATGATACAATCACGGCAAATGGAGGATGTGAAATTCTAATAACTACTGAGAGTGGTGACTGAAGAGTAAGAAGAACAAACTCACTTTTGTGGAGGATCATCTGGGTTAAGCAAGAGAGCAAGAGTTAAGCCTATAGACTACCAGCGCTCCAACCAAGGGGAACCTAATGCAATTGAAACCGAGCGGTCCTCGCTCGACGGTCATGACACTGAGATGACGTGGATGATACTTTAAGTACACTTCAAGCTTACAAAGGACATTGCAATCACTTTGAATGTAGTTCATTCTTTAAAGAGCAGACCAGATACTTATAACTGGTGCCTTTTATGCCGATTAGACAAACTCTAGTATTCCCAAATTTCACGACTGCGCTAGAACAAGGTAAACCGTTCAAAAAAGGTAATAACTTTATCCATAGGCAAAACGCACAGAGGACGTAGCAGTAAAGTCATAAATTTAAGTGATACGATTCATTGGTATTGCAGTGATGTCATTAGCTTTAAGCTATGAAAGAGTAACAATTGGAAATTTCAGGTCAGCGTCTATTGAAATAGACATGCTTCTCATGAGCACAGAGGAGCCGGCAATATCGAGCTCTTAAAAGGGCCGTGACAGCATGATTATCCTTGAAGCGAAGCGGAAGAGATGATCCTGAGATCAATTTATCTGCGTTGATATACGTTCGACGATACAAGACAGAATAAACATTTTGAGTCGGACACGACCTGTGGCTTGGGCGAGCAGTTGGCTTCTTTAAAGTGAAAATGAATTTACGCATCCGATTTGACAAAAGTTTCAGATCCTGATTTGGTGATTACAGTAACCTATATGAAATATGCGTGCGGAGAAATTTTCTCTACTAAAAGTTGCTCCAAAGACACAAGGTCGTGGACAAGCAAATGCTAGTATTTTGGACCACCAAGACTCTTGGAAGGTTGGCAATGTGTATTACTCTATAGATCTGTGTCTGAAGTACTCAACTCCGGCTTTAAGGTCCTCGATATTTGAGAATTCCTCTACTCCATTGGGAATTGAGCTGTTTGCACCTTATACCCTGCGTCCAAAAATCTCTCGTGACGGTTTCACAATGTGTATTATTGAATGCGAACTTCCGTTCAAAGTTCAGATCATACCTAGTATTCAGCAATGTTCCGTTGTATAACAGATTAAATGCATTCAGCGAACCTTGTGGAAGTATAGCTGATTTTTGATTGAAGCTGGTCTTCTCCAGCTTGATATTCAATAGTTTTCCTCGTACAGTGAGTTTGGTGCTATAGAGCTTGTCGCAGGGTGGAGTGTCTTAAATGTGTCAGCGGCAGGGGACACAGGGAAGCTGATAAGTGCTGTTTTTTGTTCATTGGTGAAGTAAATTGCTTGTGTATCTGTATATCACGTAGAGCCACAGAGCAATCATCATATGGAACTATGCTAAGAAAGACGACTGATCACGAAACAAGCTCTCTCCTTAGGACTTTGTAGTGAGTATATAAAAGCAGGCAGTAGTGTACCTTTTTATTGCTTCCTATCCAGCAAGCTATTATACTGGACCACAGATGGGATTCATGATGTACGTGCTACAACTGATAGTATCCAATATTCCACTTCCGTGTTCTGTCCAACGTAATTCTTTTGAGCCTTCTTGTTGTGAGGGCATAGCATAACCTTAATAACAAAAGTATAACCCAAAATGGACTGTTCTCCAAGCCTCAAGATTCTTTTTGAAGCACCTTCAATTACGAAGATTCTTAAATAGGCGAATCAAGTCTTATGCTGGTGCCCACCTTCGGTAATATATATATAGGACACTCCTACTCAATACACTTCATAGGCTTATGTCTGAATTAATAGTATACAAGACTGAGAGGTAATGAAATCAATACTTACGAGCGGACGCACAACTCACATCTCACAACTCGCTTCGCTCGTTGTTTCGCTGTTATTAAAAGACGTGCCCCACTCAATCACAATGATAAGATATGAAGACTCTGGCAACGGTCTCAAGTTCAGCGATCCGCTACTCTTCTTATCGCGTCAGGAGGGGGACTTGAGACAGCTAATTGGTGAACTTGTAGAAACACACGGTGATGTCTTGACGAATAAAAAGCGTGGTAAAGTCAACAGCATACGATCCACCATCTTGGCTTTACTTACGCAACTTTGCGAAAATCAGGAAGCAAGTGTAGAACTCTATGTCAAGGCTGAGAATGAGAAAAAGTTGAAACTAGAACAACTCTCCAGTTGGGAGCGTGAAAAGACCACTTTAATGGAAAAGTTGAATTATATAAAATCCTCACAAACTGACGAAGGGTTCAAGTTCAATTCCCTCATTGACCAGTTTAATGACACTAGTAGTCAGATATGCGAAATGGAAAAAGCATTGATTCAGCTAAAGCAGAAGGCTAGAACCATCCAAAAGGAATTGGACGTGTCTAAAAGTATCATCGATAGCCGATGCAGTTCTTTACTGGACCGGATTGAAGTAATTGAAAAGCGAGAAAATGTAGAATCAAACCACAGAGAGTGGTTTAAAGTGAGAACTGAATCCAATGGGTTGTCTTTGTTTTCCTTTGAAAAACGGTCACCTTTGGTTCGGGTGGAGAATGCATTAGTCACCGGCCAGTCTTCAGTAAATTCAGAAAAACTGCAGCTTGAAGTGGCTACAACTTCGCACTTGGCCAATGAAAAGAAGAAACAGTTTGACATCTTGAAAAATAGCATTGTGATTGTAAAAGATGTATTTCAGCGGTCTAAAAATCTGGAAACGTTTCTCAAGGGTAAACCAGAAGAGGAGAACGTTGTAAATGAACTGCATAGTTTTGTCGAGAATTCGAAATCTCGACTTGACCAGATTTCTAATCTGGAGTTCAACATTGCGACGACAATCATTACTCAGGAATGCCATGCAGTCGAACAGGCTCTTCTGTTAATGGCGAGTATTCCCGAGCAAGATGAAGAGATTCCAGTGGCTGTGTCACAAGGTATTAAGGCTGCCCCTCATGCTGCTGTTACAAGACCGGATATTAAAACGCCACAGGGCTCATTTTTCAAGAATAAGTATGTCTTGACTAATGATGCGATAAAGATGGAAAAGGGATATAAAAAGGATTAATATGATTATCTCTGAAGCGAAGCGGAAGAAATGATCCAATCTTTGTTTACATGCTTCATGGCATCTACGGTCATAACATCCGAAGCTGTGCGTCATATGATGATAAATATGGCTGACACGGTGATGTCCGGTTGCGACGAAGGGTATGGGCATAGCATCAACCAATAATATTTCTTTCCTGAGTATGGCTGACGCCATTACAGGCGCCCGTAATTACGAGAGTCAACCAACAGTATAGCGTTCACCCATTCAACTTCCGAGTTCTATTTCCGAAGAGAGCGAACGAATCCTCTTCCACTTTACTCATTGCTCGACAATCCACAGGCTAATGTTAACAAAAAAGGAATCCTCGAGTCGTGCGATCAATCCATTGTCCAATGTCATCTGTAGGACCAATGATCGCACTCCTCTGATTTACAGACCACAAAATCTTTGAAGGTTTCAGGAGTTCGAAAACCAGCTTTTCTGACAAATAAAACGTCGACTTCTTTGGTAACTCTAGTAAACTGAACTGAGAAGACGATATGTGTTGGGAGAGACAGATGACATTGTCGGTGTCCTTGAGCTCCTCTCGTCATCCAATCTGTTAGGAAGAGAGGGCAGCGGGCAACAAGAAGTTTCTCTGTGAATGTCAAATCCTTTATCAAGCCTCTGAACTCATTTGTAAAACCGCCAGGATCAGCATTAATGTCACGGCTGAATTTGTTCCCTCCTCTTTCATAGGTGCACCTTCTACAGCGTCCAGACTCGAAAACAACCATATCATGATGGAATTCTTTACAAAAGTTGCACGGTTGGGAGAGCAGAGTCTTCTCAAGACATTGAGAAGAATGATTCCGGCGCTAACAATTGATGCGGAGAGAAGTACTGATCAAGAGAGGTGGTTTGCGAGGTGGAAGAGTTGGAGGTGATTGTGAAAATAAAGAAAATGATGAGTCAATGGAGGGACTGCAGACGTCTTCGTGAAGTAGGGTGGTTTGATCGGCCTGCAGGAGAAGACTGTGAGAAGCAGCAGATCCTGATCCTGATAAGTGGACAATCTACGTCTCTCACGTAGTCAGTCTATTCTTTCTCTCGCGAGAAAGTTGACATCTCTCTTCAACAGGATCTGTTCAGTAGTGACGACCAAGTATGTACGTTTCTCAAGCAAACTCTTCACTCTCTCGTGAATGAGTTGACGTTTCCGCTCACTAACAGCAGAAGCAGAAGGGTCTGCTGTTGAGAGTACTTGAAGGAGGTGGAACAACCATGAGATGCCCTCGGAAGGAAGAAAAATAATTAAAAAGAAAAGGCACAGGCAAGAGTAGTTACGAAGTTTAGTATCGACAGTTGATTCAAATGACTTTCCGTTTCGAAAGGGAGAAAGGTCACCTTTACGCAAAGTCTTACGATTATCGAGTAGGCTATCGCTGGCGTGTATAGCATGCAACTGTCGCGAAAGTATAAATGATTGCGTAATGAAATGACATGTCGAAGGTCATAGGATGACTACAAAGAATGAAGTAACAAAGAGAAGTGTTGTGAAATTGAGTTGTAGAAAGTATTCAATGCGCTAAGGTGTCTGGATGTGTGACACAATTTGCGTTGCGAACAAATGCATCCTTACATACGCTTTTTGCTGCGGAAGCTTCTCAGCTTACGCTTCGTCGCAAAAAATATTAAAGAACAGAGTGAACTGCGAGAATGCTGGTTTAAAGTGCCAGATTTTTATATGGTCTTTATTCATATGGACTAGCCTGAAGTGCTTAGATTCAATGTGCACGATTTTGCAAAGATTATCATCACCTTAATCGGTCGCTCGATAAACTTGTGTGGTTTTTTCAGCCATGACAGATCGTGAAGGACCATAGTTTCATCAACCGGCTAAAGAGGGCATGATGATGATTTTTGTTCCTTTGATGAAACCTTAAGGATATTGGCTTTTGAATTGTTAATGAACACGGCTCCAGCATTCTTGACATCAGCTCAAAGACTCCAGTCTGCGATGTGTATCAATTATTAACACTCAACATAGGTCAAGATAAACTCACTTCTTCGAAATCAGCGATAGTCCACTAACATTGCTTTTGAATCGTTAAACATAACGTCAAAGAACAAGATTTTTGTGTGCAGCAGACAAATGAAAATGGAACATGAGTGGAGTTTGAAAGCTTGATTTTTGATCTTACACTCAGTACTTGCAAGACTCTTTCTTGTGAGATTCAAGGAATAACATGAAACTCCACCACTCTCTATTTGCAATGTAGATCGAAATGCAACCATATGCCTTGGTGGAGATTTATTGCAGAATACTCTACCTAAAATAATATGGCAGAGACTGAAAAGTTTCTGGATGCGACGAATGTATGGACGTCGTGTACGAAGTAAACGAAAAGCCAAGAGAGAGAAAACATCTAATGAGCTAAATTCATCAATCTCTCGTGCTTCTCTATCCTCCACTGTAAATCACCTTTGATGATAATCCACAGATCAATATCATCAGTAAAAAGGGAAAAAAATCACGTCGTGCGATCATCTCTTTTCTCTGAATCTCAAATATCCGTCATCAGTGCTTGATTAAAGATCAGATGGTTGAGCTCTCCCGAAGGATTCCATGTGATCAGATGTCCTCAACATTCAGACCTTGATCAATAAAGTTTCAATCATTTGGAAACTGTGCTGATCTCATTAGATATTCTGGGCAGTGTGATATTTGGAGGAGATTTCAGCAAAGTGGTAGACTGGTTACTCGACAGTCAACCACCTTGTGACCCGGAACCATCCGGCCGATTACTGGGAAGACTTGTAGACAGACTGAACTTGTGTGACTCCTATAGAGTCCTCCACCCTAACGACAACGGATACACCAACGTCCCTGATGCACTGGATAAAGAGAGACAAAGAGATACACTCCTACCAAGGTGGCAATAAGAACCCAAGATGTCCCTCTATGGAACGGTATCTCAATATAAGTCTCGAAACCTAAAATCTTAAGGGAAAAGTAGGATCAGAATGGCCTATATATATGTGACATTGTATTGTCCCATTTCTGGACATCAATAGGATACGGTGTCTGGATGGCACGCTTCACCCCCGTTCTACGCATCCCCCAAGGGTCACAGAACGTGATACAAGCCACGCGTCTGAAGATGACGCGTGATGCTGTGGTGGTCATGTGCATTAGCAAGTGCATACCCCTCTTTCGTGGGCCTATATAAGGCTCTCCCCCTTTTTTTCCTTTTCTCCTTTTTCTTTTCTTTTCTCTTCTTTATCTAGTTTATATTCCCATCGAGTATACAAAATTACAACTACAGTCTCCTAGGTCACATCTACTCAAACTAACAGCTGCTGCTTTGTTCTATTGACGCCTTGTCACATAAGTACCAGCGCTCTGTCAATAATTAGACAGCATACAGACTTGCTCATAATCGAATATATATGCCTATATTATATGTGACATTGCATACAGCGATTTGGTAAGTGGACTGCTCATAATAGCTTCCTCAGCTTACGCTTCGTCGCAATTACAAGCTGATTTTGTTGGAACTTATTTTCATATAAAGCTCATGTGACATTAAGTGCATGAAGATGCATATCGTTCATGCACGCTAGACTATGTAAGTAGTGAGTCGGAATATATCTTAGTGCCCATAGTACCCGATATTTCGGATAAACTTCTTCTGCAGCTCTTCCTAGAGGTTGCTTGAGTATCTCAGTCAGAGTTCTCGGTGTCTGAAATTTGTTCATTTATGCAGTCAATGGTTTTACATTTGGTGATTGTCAGCTTAGCTGTGAATATTCCCGCTTCCTGGTTGTTCTCAGCCTCCATCCTACGAACAGAGGTCGAAAGGTTTGGAATGTGGAGGTGTAGATTAAACTTTCAAACATTAGCACACATGTGACCGTAATTGTAATCTCTTAAAAACCATATATGTGCTAAAAATATCTGAAGCTCAGAATAGAGACCGGGTTGTTGCAATGAACAGGTTCTGCTCTCTTACTATTCTGGACTGCTTGAACGACTGTTCACTGTTAATTTAAGCATCCCATGGGAGACAATATAAGGCTGACCTCATTACGAAAAAGAAAGATGCTCTCGTGTATTTTGCGGACAGGTAGCGTTATCATCATAAGCAAACTCTTCCGACCCCGGTAAACAAAGCTGGGGCATAGTTATATCAGAAGGAGAATCTATCAGAGTCATTACAATGAGCCTTTGAGACCTATCATCAATAAAGTAAGTATCCGCACTACATAACAGCTAGTTACTCCGAAACAGAAGGAGGAAAGATTACCCGGCTACAGTGTCAACTTTCAGAAGGAAAATGACGACAGCAGCCACATCATATAGTTAGTGATTCGAGCACTTTGGCACAAGACCAAACATTATGCACTGCACATGCGGATGCACGCATATGCGAGGAGATAAATACCTACGATCACTCCATGGCCGAATAATATATGGGTGACGTTCTTGTATAGTCATCTAGCTGGTTGTCGGGCTAATGAAACTCCCACATTTTCTCTATATACAAGACAATACCAATTTTACACTTATCAACAATGACTAACGAGAATAGTAGAAGCTCCCTAGTGAGACGCATCGAAGACAAAAGTAATCCGGCCATGGCTGGTTCCTCATCTGATCAAGATCGCCTGATCTTCTTTAGACTTATTGCGACGAAGCGTAATCTGAGAATAATTTATTCCGCAGCAAAAAGCATATGTAAGGATGTGTTTGTAACGCCAAAGAACGTCACGCATCCAAACACCTTGGCGCCTTGAATACACAACATTTCTCTTTCTTTGTAGTCATCCTATGATCTTCGCCATGTCATTCCATCACAATTATTTGTACTCCCTCGACAGCTGCATGCTATGCAATTCTTATAGATGATATAGTCTGTGGACTGTCGAGGAGTGAGATCATTGAAGCGAAACAGGCTCTGTTCACGCTGTTTGGAGATAGAACGAAGTTGAGTGAGTGAATTTTTTTAGTGTTGACTTTTCGTGATTACGGTTTCCTGTAATGGCGTAAGCCATACTCGGGGAAGAATTAGTACTGGTTTATGCTATGCCCTTTGTCGCAATCAGCCATATCATCAAATCTCTATCTAGAATATTTGTATCACATCAAGATCTCTGTTTCGAGGGTCATGACTTACGAAATTTATTTTGATCACCTGAATTGAAAGTACAATAGCCTTCATAGAATGATGCCCTGCATTTTGGTACGCAAGGGGGCACAAGGGCACAGGCAAACTCCGCCAGAGATAAATCTTACGATTATCTCTTCCGCTTCGCTTCAGAGATAATCATTCAGAGATAATCTATGGCCTTGGGGGAAGAGTCCCCCGTTTAGGACCAGAAGGAAGCGTGCCGCTCTTTGTAGGATTTTTCTTTGCATGCTTTTCCGGAGGCTCGCTGACCGACTTGAACCGCCTGGAATTGTCCAGAGTGGCCAATTTCTTTCTTGGTCTAGGAGTTGCCGAGTCCGACCGCGGGTAATTCGACTGGTTCGACTGATTAAACTGATTAGATGGAGCAGCTGGAGGAGCACCACCTTTAGAGAACCCAGGATACGCACTGCTTACAACACCTCTATCATTGGCATCCTGGATTAGCGCGCTCCACACCTTATTCCTTGAAAGCGACTCTTTGTTTCCTAAGATCCACAGAGAGGTCCTTGCTCTTGTGAGACCCACGTTCATACGACGCACGTCTCCGAGGAACCCAACGCCCTGGTTTTCGCTCGAACGCACACATGACATTATGATAATCTCCTTCTCCTGTCCCTGGAACCCGTCAACGGTGTTAAAGTCTATGACCCTCAAAATGGGCATGCCGTGTTTCCTGAGAAAAGTGTCTCGCAGTACGCGAATCTGCTCTTTGTACGGAGAGATGATACCGATTCTGCCGGTCCAGTTGTCCTTTGGCGCCGACTGGAAAAGCAGGTCCACAAGCTCCAAAGCCACTTTAGCCTCCGCCTGGTTGAACAGAGACCGCGAACGCTGGTTCTGCTCGTGCCGTCCCACGATATCGTAAAACTTGTAAGGTGGAAGCCAAGGAGACGAGTGCCACGGACGCGTATTGATATCCTTCATGCCCGGCCCGTCAATCAGCTTGGAGTGGTAGAACTCCCAACTGGGGAATCTGGAGATTTCAGGATGCATTCTGTACTGAACGTCCAAAAGATACACGCTCTGTGAGTGTGTCTTTTGCATCCGCACAAAAAGCGACTGCTCGTACTTGTACGAAGCGGCAGCCTGTGAGAGAACGGTGGGTGGAAGCTGATTGGGGTCCCCCACCATAATGCATTTTTTACAGCCGTATTTGAGCGGGATTAAAGCAGAAAGCTCAATACACTGCGCGGCCTCGTCGATTACAACGGTATCGAAAGTGATGGCCATGTTTGCGAGAAACTCGTGTGCTGACCCGGAAAGCGTAGCACATATTACCTGAGCGTTTGAGAGGATGCGGCTCTGTACGTTTCTGCGTTCAATCTCTCTGTTCCGTGACGCGATGCTTATCTTTTGCCGTTGGTCGTCCAGTTGTTTTCCCAAATCGTTTTTGCGCTTTATACATTCGCTGAGCTTTTTTTCCAAACTCTTTTTCTCTTCCGGAGCCAAAGTCTGTGCCAGTTTAGCACGCAGCTGGTTACGCTCCTCCACACACTGCGTGTGCTGTTGGCGGATGGCGGGATCAGCACTCAGCTTGGAATCGCCCATCTTGGCAGAGAGAATGGCGTCCACTTGTTCTTCCAGCGTTAAATCTTTGACCGCCGGGTTGATCGCGTCGGACCGGCCCATACGCACCGCAGGAGGATGGAACTCTGTGCCACGCGCGTCTCGGATCCCAGACCGCAGCCGCATCAGAAGCTCGTCAACGGCGGCATTGGAAGGGGCGCACAACAATATCTTTTTCTTACTTGTGCCCTTTGCCCCGGACACAGAGGGCGCAACTTGAGGCACATTGTGCCCTACGGCGTGCCCTCCGGCGTGCCCTCCGGCGTGCCCCTTGTCTGTCAGAATATACCCAATCATACCCAGAATAGTTTTTGTCTTCCCCGTTCCCGGTGGGCCCTGGATCAAAGAGAACCCGGTAGAGCTTACAGACCCGGCGATGGCAACGGCTTGAGAGTCATTCACCCTATACAGCTGCTTCATCTCGCTCACCTCTCGCTTGTCAGACTCGCGCGGCGTACTTGGAACGCCCTTGATGATGTCATCCACAAGATCGTAGTAGGGCAGTCCTCTCAAGGCAGCATACTCTCTCTCGATGGTCACCATGGGCATGATGCGCATCGCAAAAAGCTCTGTGCGAGGTGTGAAAAGAGAACTCAACGGAGTACGTGTCGATACCCTAAAGGTAACGTCTGCAAACTCCTTGTTCACCATCTTCACCTCGCGCACTTTGGCCAAACACGAAACGGTACACTTCTCAATAGCGGTCCTTGTAGGCTGTGTGTTATGGGCCAGAACAACCAGATCCGCATCGCCTAGCTTGTTTTCGATAACCACATCTTTCTTGACGCTAGCGAAAACGTCGAAAAATGAGTCGGTCGAAGTACGCGATCCTACAACTATGCTAAACGGTTTTTCCTGTCCCACCTGCTTCTGCTGCTGTATCGACTGCCAGCACTCAAGAAGCAAAAGCGGTTCGAACGTGCGCTGGTACTCTGCGGGCGAGGCGAACTCATCTGTGATCTTGTTATACAGAGAATCGTTCAGCTCGTCCTCAGGGAACCTATCTACACGTTGGTAGCTCCAACCAAGAACCTTGCGGTATAGCGGATTCATGTCGATGTTGAGCCGCATGCGCATGTTCATCTCCTCGCGTTTGCGGATATCCACCAGTCTTTTCGACTTCTTTATCGGCTGCAGTGGAGCAGGACGCGGACTCACCTTTTGGGATGGACCGTTAAAGAGAGAATCAATGTCCTCATCAGACTCCTCCGACCCTGACCCTTTATTCTTGTCCTTTCTCGCAGCAGCAGCCCTGTTAAATCCAGCCGGTCGCGGAGGGGCTGGTGCTTTGGCCAACTTGCGGTTCTTCATCAAGTCGGCTCGAGCTTTTTCAAGCGAACTCATCCGGTGCGGCTTTCTCTCCACAAGAGGCAGCGATGACGTCTTCTCATAGAATTTGGTAATTTGTGACTGCTTTGTGATTTGAGGAGGTTTTGTCTTCATAGGAGTGTCCTCATCGTCATCAAGCGAAATCACCTCCACACGCTTGGGTGCACCCCTGTACTCTTCTGCGGCGGAAACCACTTGATCAACCAGTTCGTCGTTAAAAGCACGAGCCCGTTCCAAGATATCGGTCCTCTGCTGGTCCGACAGCTTGTTGTTGAACTTTCTCGCCCTCGCTCCGTACTTGGCAAGAAGCATGATCACCTCTTCGTCAAATGGGAGCCCCAGCTCAGAAGCCAGGTCCAGGGTTTTGAAAATAAGCGCCACACACGAGTCTAACAACGATGTATCACCCAAACGAAGCCACACTAGCATCTTGAGGAAAGTGGCCATAACGTCCTGGAAAAGCGTCTTTGAAGAAACCACCTGGTTGACACTTCTGTAGCAGTTTAGAAGAGCGTGCGAGAAGTCAAGGGTATCTCTTGTGAAGTCTACAAGCTCATCTTGCGGGTACTGCGTTGCCCATTCAAGCGTCTCCTTGTAAATGAGATCCAAGAATGCCCAGCACCGACTCCAGAAAGTGTCAAGTTCGCTGGCTGCGTCTTTGTACTTTTCAAACTCGACAAAAATCCCCTCCACAGGATCATTCAAAGACTGTATAACGTCCATAAGAACTCGCACCGTTCGCGGACATGGCTCATAGAATTTGGCGCTGATGAGCGTACTGAGGTTACCGTTTAACGCAGAAAGACACCCTTTCAAATTGAGTTCCAAAAGCGCCTTTGTTCCCTCCAGACGACCCTCCACGTCAAAACACTCGTACAAAGCGTCCACAGCCGTCTGGTAAAGCTGCTCTCGAAACGACAAGATACACGACCACAGGCCCCGCATGGTGTCGTCACGTCGAAGCATGCTTTTGATCACAGAGGGCTGAAACTCTCCAAACCGCGCAAGCATCGTAACCACACCAGCGAGGATCTTTTCAACGTTTTCGTTGTGCTTTGTGATTACGCTCTCGGATGTGGGTTCCCTAATCGAGACGATACCACAAACGTTATGGAAGCTTGTGAGGATCTGAGCCATGAACGCTCCGTCGTTGGACACAAGCCGTTGGGCAAGGTTTATCCACAGCTGTGGTAGGAACGATACACCAGAAGTGACATTTTTCTTTGCGTGAATCAAAAATGAAACCTGCGCAAAATTGCAAACGTCGTAGTTGACTCCGGATGCAACCAGCAAAATCGCCTTTTGCCTCAAAGAGTCGTCAATCTGTTTCAGGTCAACGATATCGTGCGACGGAGTAAAGTTATGACCGCCCGCCGCAACAGCCACAATGAGCGCGCTGTTCTGGTCAAAGATCGTTCTCGTCTCCTTGCGCAGCAAAAGCTCCATCCCAAAGGATGAATCGTACAGTGGTGCTTGAATCTTTATACACCTATCCAGGAGGTCGAAACACAGTTCGAAAAGCGGTCGCACGTTTGGCGATTTCTCCTGGTTTAAAAGGAAAACACAACTCTTTAGACCGGCCTGTTGCCGCTGAGAACCAGACACACTTTCGAAAAGCGCATCTATCCACCGAAGCATGTCCTGGACATTGCAGTGGGGCTGTGAATCTCTAAAGATACCCGGAGTGGCAACTGAACTCGTTAGTACGTTGAGGTACTTGAGATAGTGCGGATTTTGGAAAATCGGGTCTATATAGTTGATGAATATAAAGGGAGATACGATGACCCAGAAATCAGACTTGAACTTAACCAAGAGACAATGGAACGCTCTCAATAGAAGAGGCAACGGATGGTCTAAGAACGACATGATGTGGTTGGATAAAACTTTCCAAAGCGGCACAACCTGGTAGTTTACGCTTTTGCCCATGGCTCCCATTTCCAGAGGAGCCAAAAGCCTAAATCGTATGCACTCGCCACTGCAGGCGTGTAATATCGGTATAACGTTGCACCAGAACTGAATGCATGTAGCCGAAGTGTAAAACTGAGGATCCTGTATCTTCCACAAATGGTGAGCAAACTCTTCCACTAAGGCGGAATCCATTTCTGATTGCGAGATTGTCTTTTTCTGCTTTAAAGTGTTTTCGTACAAGACAGAAAGCGACCACTTGCGTTCCTGGTCGGACCCTTCAAACAAGAGGTAGATGAGTCCTGGGAAGATGGCGGAATTTTTAGGAGTCATAAATTTGCCCGTTGACGTCAGAGAGTTGAAAACGTTTGTGAAAACCATCTTTAACGACGGAGTCACTCGAAACATCTCTGGTCCGTAAAAGCACTCTATTATGGCCATGAATAACGCTTGATCTGGGGTTTGGGACTCTGCGCCCACTTCTTGGATGAATTTGGAAAGCTGTGTCAAGACCCTTTGAGACTCCCATGAAAAGATCAAGTCCATAAACTGTTTTACGCTTGCAGCAGGAATACCTCTAGTCACTATGAACTGTTCTCGTAGCCCGGCCCTTCCTCTGTGAAACATTGCTACACACTTTTGGCACGATCCTAGCCACAGCTCTATCTTTGTCTTGAGCCATTGTAAGACGGGCGTTTCGTCAAAGGAAAAGAGTATAAGAGAGTGGACTGCAGCGGCGTATACTTCTGGATCACAGTAAAAGTGTTTATCGGCAGGGAGAGTGGTGAGAAATTGGAAACTCTGCTGCAGGACGGATTCTTGTAAGAGGTCGTTATCAGGCTCCTGATGCGATTTCTCTATGAGCTGAGCTAGCTCAGTCTTGCCAGGAGCTGACATACGCGTGTGGTGCAGGGGTGTGAAAATATCATCTCGGATCATCTCTGAAGCGAAGCGGAAGAGATGATCTTGAAGAGATGATCTTAGTAGTGGATGGTACAATGTGTACCTGAAACCTTGTGTTATCTACTCATCTCTTCTCACTATTATGCGAAGTGAGATGGTCGTTCAATTAGATGGTGAAAGATGTGCCTGAAACTGCTCAAGGTTAGGTGAATAGTACAACGTGTAACTGAAACGTTGTCTTATCTGTTCATCTTTTCTTACTATTATGCAAAATAGACGAGATGATCTTTTAATTAGATGGTGAAAGATGTGCCTGAAAATGCTCAAGGTTTTAGATTATTTCTGACGCGAGCCGGAAGAGATGATCTTAGTGGTTCATGTACCTGAAGATGCCTTGTCTCATCTTTCTGTTCTGTTGTTCTTATTATCATGCGAAGTAGATGCGATGGTCTTTTAATTAGATGGTAGAAGATGTACCTGGAACTGCTCAAGGTTTCGAATTATTCCTGACGCGAAGCGGAAGAGACGATCTTGCGTCAGGAATAATCTCAAAGTTCAATGGTACAAGATGTACTTGAAAATCCCTTGTCTAATGTTTTGGTTCAGTTTCTTGATGTCCCTTAAGGCTGAAGAGATGATCTTGAAATTGGGTGGTACAAGTTGTACCTAAAAATGCCTCACCATGTATTTTTGGTCAGCTTTTCTTGTTGTCTCTGAAGCGAAATAATTAGATGGTACAAGATGTACCTGAGTGTGCCATATCTTATTTGTTCAGCTTCTCTCGTTATCTCTGAAGCAAAGAAAATTATATGAATTAGATGGTACAAGATGAACCTGACTTAATTCATTGTTCAGCCTCTTAAATATTCACTTAAACAAAGCGGAAGACATGGTTTTGAAATTAGATGATACAAGATGTACCTGAAAATGACTTGTCTTCTAATTGAATTGCAGAGACTAAGAGTTTCTGAACACGACGAATGTAGAACAAAAGAGAGGAAATTAAAAAGCTTATAAACTAATTTTATCAGTCTCTCATACTCTCCATCCTCTAAAGTTGAACGTTTGTTGACAATCTACATACCAATATCATGGATAAAAACAATTACGTGATGCAATTAGAATTTCGTAGTTTCAAAAATTGAGGTTCGTTCAGTACTCTTCTCTTTTGATGGTTCGCGGAATGCTTTATTCCAGTGTTGGGGCGTAGATAATTGTTCATTTTGGTGGCCTACCAGAATAATACGGTGTACGGATATTGATGTAAGGATTATGCTGGACCAAGGCATTCAAGCCTTTCTCGTTCCTTCAGGCTTGAAACTGTTAAATATCAGCTTAGGTTGCAAAAATTAAAAGGCATTAGATAACAGGGTCTCCCGATTCAAGATATATTGAAAATAAAATCTAGTCGGTCGAATTCGCAATCTTTTTGGTTATATGCCCCAACACTACTTCATTCCGTGCACTCTATACTGTCGGCAAACCTTTGCCGCAAATAGCGACATCTTTTTCAGAATTCTTCGAGCAGAAATGCTTTCTCTTTCATCATTCTGAAAAGCTTTGAGATGATTTCCCCTTCGTTTTGCCTGAGAAATAAGGAAAGGCATTAGACCTCGGGTTCTATTCTCTTTGTAAGATCATTTGTGGTTTCAATGGAAATAATAGTGTAATAAGCTGCACTGAACTATTTAGGAAGAGTTCTGTTTATAGTCCAATTGTCTCAGCGAAAGAAAACCTGCCGTTGAGAGAGCACTATCTATGGCCTGCATCCATCTCACACTCAAAGGAACATAGGCTCAAAGCCTGAAGTTTGTTGCATTATTCATTGCCCAGCGTAGAATTCAGACTTAGTATCACCATTGTAGTTTCGAAAAAACGTCAATTGCTTTTTCCATTCAATATCTATGCGATACCAATTTCAATTAACACATAGAGAGCAAACCCTGAAGAACTACCTTATACCGTCCAATCAGGCTCTCAACTCGAAAATAATGACCCACTCCCTCAATCTACAGAAGGAGATAACATCTTTCCTCAACCTCAACCTTGAATGGCTGTCTCCATGTCCAAAGAACACTGACTCTAGTCATAAAAACTCTAGTACCGCGATAACTATATCAGAACATTCTACATCACTGCTCGCAGTACCTCTAAGATCTCAGTCTTTAAGCAAAGGAATGTAGACACAAGGCACAAGTCAGATCATCTCTTCCGCTTTGCTTCAGAGATAATCAACACTTGGAAGGACATCTCAATAGATGGGCCCATTCCGAGTGCATTTCGCAAACTACACCGTAAACAGTGCAACATGAGGTGAGTCCCACTTTCTTATCTTCCTAACAAAAAGCGGAAGATTTGTACGCGCTTCAAAGTACCGTCACGTTTACGGCCAGCCTTCTAAAAAAGAGCTTTGCTACGACAACATTCGCGTCACCAACAACGCGTGGGACTGCAACATCATCAAGTCCAACGGAAAGTACCTTTCCGTAAACTGGAACACTGCCGGTGCTGGGGCTTTTGCGGTCATCCCTTTGGAGGAGGTGGGTAAGGCTCCGGATACTGTGCCCTTATTTAGAGGGCACACCGCCGCTGTGCTGGATACAGACTGGAACCCGTTTGATGAAACGGAATTGGCCTCCGCATCGGACGACGGTAAAATATGTCTGTGGAAGGTTCCAGAAGACTACAGTTTCCATCATTTCTGTACTGTTGATGGCGACGTGAAGGATGTAAGCCCGGTCAAGGTTCTCAAGGGGCACAAGCGTAAAGTGGGGCACATTCGGTTTCATCCAACTGTCTGCAACGTGATTGCCTCCTCTTCTTTAGACTACTCTGTGAAAATCTGGGACACTGAATCTGGTGAGGCAAAGCAAACCCTTCAGCACAAGGACCTCGTTACGTCTTTTGCCTTTAACTATTCAGGTAACTTGATAGCTACCGCGTCACGTGACAAGAAGTTGCGTGTATGGGATATTCGGTCAGGTGAGATCGTTTCCGAGGGTCCGGGTCATGAAGGTGCCAAAGTGCCCCGGGTGGAATGGCTGGGCCAGACTGACCGTATTGTCACTACCGGATTTTCCAAGCTTTCAGACAGACAAGTTGGGATTTGGGATACTGGCAAGATTGAAGCAGGTCCCATTGGTGGGTTTATGAGAGTAGATTCTAGTGCCGGTGTTTTAATGCCCTTTTACGACCCGTCAACCAAAATTTTGTTTTTGGTCGGAAAGGGAGACGGGAATATCCGCTACTATGAGTTTGAAAACGACGAGCTGTTCCCGCTGTCCGAGTACAGCTCTACAGAACCGCAAAGGGGTTTTGCTGTCGCTCCAAAGAGGTATTGTAACATTCACGAGAATGAGATTGTGCGTGGGTTCAAAACGGTGAACGATCACTGCATTGAGCCAATCAGTTTTATTGTTCCTAGACGGGCTGAGGAGTTCCAAGAGGATATATATCCACCTGCTCCGAGTGGGAAACCCGCTTTGAGCGCGGATGAGTGGTTTTCAGGCAAGGACTGCAGTGGGCCTCTTTTGGTGGATATGCTGGATTTGTATGACGGCAGAGAGCCTGCGGTGTATGAGTCAAAGAGTGTGGAACTGAAAGATGAGCCGAAGGAGAAATCAAAAGAGTTGAAGGAGTTGGAGAAATCAGAGCCGAAGGAGTTGGAGAAGAAAGATGAGCCGAAGGAGTTGGAGAAACCAAAAGATGAACCAACGGAAGTAAAGGAGAAATCAGAGCCAATCTCTGATGGCAAACCCTTCAAATCAAACGGAACTGAGGACATGTTTGCGAGTGAGAATGTAAGCAGTATGCTGGAAAAGGCTGCGGACTCTTCTGATGAGGAACAGCCCGACGATGAGACATGGAGCAAATCTGACGACGAACCAGGGACTCATGCTCCTGAAGTGGTGAAGGAATCTACTGAGGATAAAGGTGCCAATGAGTCGGCAGAGGGAAAAGGTGCGATTATCTCAAAGGAGACCAATCCGGAGGTGAGCAAGTCGTTATCAGAGGAGAATGGTCTTTCAGAGTTGAAAGAGTCAGTGCCAAAAGAGGAGTCACAGGTAGAGCCAAAGGAGTCATCGAAGGAACTAAAAGAACCAACAAAGCCAACGGAATCAAAAGAACCAAAAGAGGTGAAAGAGGAGGAAAAACCAGTCGAAACAAAAAGCTTCACACTCAAGTCTGCTGTTGAAAAACTGACAAACCTCGTAGAGTCCTTGGAGTCAAGTGTTAAAGACCTCAAGGAACTCAACTCTGAAAAGGACCAAAGACTCGCGCAACTAGAGTCCAAACTTGATCAATTACTAGCGAAGAGTTAAATTAGAATAGAAGTTGTTGTTCTCTATTGACTGGGATTGAGAGTTGAAGAGTACCAACGGCTGTGGAACCCTTCTCTTTTGAGCCTTCTACTATGCACCACCTCTCCTAGCCAAGGTCACGTCAATGTGTGCAATAGATTTCTCTTGCCATTACTTTGGCGGTCTTATAAGAGAAGGCCAGTTTCCTGCCATTTTCTGTCATGAACAGCTGCCGAATAGCGTTTTACAGGCACAACCTTGCAGAATCCAGATCGTAGCTTGTTCCACACTTTCCAGAATATGAATTCCTTATAGCTTCATCTCAACGTTACGAAATCAGCTTAGATTGTTCATAAAATCTAGCCTACGTACCCTGTGTTCGAGTATAGGTAAAACCCTGCAATAAATATTGCGGCTGGTATCACCAAAGACATTACGCCCAATATATATACTCTCGCAATTTTTTGAAGCATTAAATAAAACAAACCAACTGTTATTTTCTGATAAGTTCACCATGTTCGGCATAGTACTAGTCTGAGACAAAAAAACCTGTTTTAAAGATGGTCGTTCCAGGACTTTGTGGAAATGAAGCCAAATGTACACACAGAGCTTTTCTCCGTCACTTCGATGTCTTGTCCTATAAAGTCACAATCAAGTCATTATATTCTGGAAGTGTCAGGTGTAGTGGGTAATGTACCTTCGGTAGACTATATAATTGTTGTTTCGTACAAAAACTGATCACATACAAGAAGAAGTTTTTAAAGTATAGTCATAGGTCCGCAAGCTTCTAGTGAGATAGAATAGACTGCAATATCAATAAAAGGAGCCCAATATGACATCAGGTCAACTTTTGGTTCAAGAAAATCTCAGACTCAGGTCCACTCAATAGATTTTATCCCTGTTAAGACAGGTACTATGCTTGCTTATGTATCCTCCGACTCACTCAAAGTCATGGAGGATATATAAACTTTATGCATGAGCATGCACCTTCATGCACCTACTGTCACGTGAGCTTCATATGGAAATGCCTGAACTGATATTGTAGCAGTCAGTCCTTAAATTCGTATACAATATAGTCTAGACCATTGAATCCTCTAGAAGATTGATGAAAGATAATTGCTTCAAACGATCATCGAATCTCTTGCACTGATTATGCGGAAACTAGGGGAATTGGCAGCAAGAGGGTTTGTTTTACATGAGCGCGGCGACATTTAGCTGGATATGTCGTGGCAACTTGTGTGTATTCATTGTCCATAGAGGAGAGCTACCTTAAAAGACACCTCCATCCAGTTTTTCACTCAAGTGACTTTAACAGCAGGACTGCAAATACAGTCACTAAACAATTTGAAAAGTCCTTTTCGACTCCAATAGCTCTCAAATGACAAAAAGTCCCTTTCAGACCTAATTGATAGTAATCAAATAACAAAAGCTGTCTTTTCTGCTTCGCTCCAAAGATGTCGAGATCACAGAATAACCAACTTTTTCTTCTTCTTTCTCTCCTTCTTCATCCTCTGCTTGTCTCTCGCCTGCTGCAACAGAGCGTTTGCATCCCAGTCGTCGTCTTCGTCAACACTCTCTTCCTGAGGCTTTATGATTGATGTACCCCAGATCGTCCTTGTCGTTTCGTAATTAGGTTCGTGAGACTCCTCTCCCAAAGCCTCTGGGAACTCCATTGGCTCAGCCCTTCTGGTGTAATCTTCTAGAGGAACCTTGTTTTCTGTGGAATAGAACTGCAGTGTTTTAAATTCCAACTCTTTCTCGAACCGCGCTTTGTCGTGGTCCTCCCTTTGCTTTCGTTTTTCAAGCTTTCTGGACCGCTCCAGAAGCTGCTTTTTAAAAGTATGGAAAACCTCCTTAGGCAAAATTCGATCCTCAAGCCAGCTGAGTTCCAAAAAGCCAACTTCCGTGCCGATCGGCAGATGCCCGAGAAACCTGTGCTTGTTGATGAGGTCCTCTGTAACCACGCCGTAGTCGTAGTTGACGTTAACAAGCTTCATCTTTAGAACGAGTGGGAACAAAGAGTACTCACCGTAGAGAGTTTTCAGGATATTCACGTCCAACGGCGAAAGGAAGAACTTTACACGAGAAGCAAAGGAAGTCTGGTAGAAAAAATAGCCCTCCTCATTCTGGGGGACTTCTCTCTGCAACTGGGTCAGTCCATCGAGCTTCAAATCATCCACTCTGTCTATCAAACTCTCTACTGGTCTCTCGTCATCGGAACAAGATGGCGGGAGGCACTCCATGGCGAGCTGAATCTCTTTTACGGCTTTAAGTGAATGCATATCGCTGTCGTTGAACAAGAGCTTATCCTCTGATGACTGGCGATTTATATCTTCAATCTCGTGTGAAAAGCACCGCTTCACAAAGTCAGAGTCGCACTTCATAATGCGGGAGAACTGAACGTACGGATTACAAACCACATAGTTCTGCGGAGACGCATCGTCCTTGATCCACGGAATGCTTCCCTGAAAGACGTTCGGAGAAGATAGTTTGAGCTGGTAGGGCAAGGCTAAAAGTTTACTCTTTGGACGAAACATCAACTGCAACACAACCTCCTCTCCTATGAGTGGTTTTTCGAACCGCTCATCTATGTGGTTTATAAGCACACCGAGAGTCTCGTTGGGCTTTATATAAGTGGAACAAAGAGGACACTCTTTGTACTTGTTCGCCTTGTGAGTGTGTTCCTTTGTTAGGTCGTCGCTATCTAAATACCGCAGCAAACAAACAAGACAAAAGACGTGTCCGCAGTTAACCATGCGAGGAGCAACAAGGTCTTCTCCTAGACAAATCGGGCATTGAGTATCGTTTTTCGGCAAAATGACCCGATGGATCAAAGACCGTTCTATAGGAACATTGGGGTCTAGAATCTGCGTCCTATAGTCTCCACGACAGTCTACAATGAATTTGTAGTTTACGTTGATGTAACTGGCGCCACTTAGAGACACGTGGGCACGATTACTGGATCTTCTTCTAGAACGAGGCCCACGCTTCCCGGGAAGTTCCACTCTTTCATGTGCAGGCAGATCAAATTCAAGAAGATGGTTGATTGAGATTTGACCTCTTTTCCCTCCCATAGAGCGGCCTTTACTGAGTTCTTGTTCAAACTTGAGATCGAAATTCTCGTCATTCCACGCCTTGTTTCTTTTTTCTCTTGGTTTTTTGGCTGAGCGGGTCTTTGCAGGGCCCTTGTTAGAGTTCATTTTAAATTTGGCAGGAATTCGCTTGTCAGGTGGTTGTGGAGCGGTCTCTTTTGACATTCACCTGAGCTGATTCGGTGGTGTACGGATGCATCATTACATCTCTGAAGCGAAGTGGAAGAGATGTACTTACCATCATTGAAGCGAAGCGGAAATGATCGCACGACGTCCACTTTTAACCTTGAGATACCCATAATCTTTGTGAGCTGAGCTTTAAATGGAGTGTAAACAGGAAAGCCCTGCATTTTAGATAACCTTTCCTGACAAATTATCAGTGCATGGAAAGTTATAGATTGTTTGAAAAGAGTGTTTTCTTCTCCGAAGCGAAGCAGAAGAAAAGATCAAATCATCAACCAGTCCACCCTTCTTCTTTTGGCACTCTTCATAACACTTTCTACTCTTCAAAATGCGAGCCACTATCGTCTAAGTGTTCGTCCAATTGGATTACAGTGTACTATGAACCCGCAGACTTTTCAAGGTGCTGGTTGAGTCATAAAAGAACCAAGTCGGTGTAGTTATTAATCAAGACCAAGGTAGTATTAATAAATCGGGTACTATGGGCATCAAGATATATTCGGACTCACTCGAAGTAAGCTATTTATATAGTCTACCGTGCATGAACGATATGCATCTTCATGCACTTAATGTCACGTGAGCTTTATATGGAACCTAAGTTCCAACAAGTATCTTATCATCTTCGATCCTTCAACTGCCTTTCTGGATTAATGAATACATCTGTTCATGTATTGTTCTGTGCCCTCGCATCTGTAGCTCGTGCCCTTTTCAACACTTCTTTCCTCATTAGACCTCGCCCCAAGCACACTCTCTGGTTCGGGTCTGCTCATCACAAAGACGAAATACTCCTCTGTGGGGGGAGATAGAATCGACAAGCAATACTTTAATGCTGTCGATGATGTCAAAGACTTTATTCATTACGTACATGGAGAGACAATTTCAGGATTTATTTCAAGGGATTGGAGCCCGCATTCAGGATATTCATCATTTTAAAGAGATGTGGACACACAACAATGAAAAGTTGAGGGGCAAGAACCCTCGTAGCTTTATAAAGCTCAATGAGTGTAATCAACTGTTTTTATTGTCAAATGATCAACTTTAACTCTTACCTTTGGAAAATTTCTCCGCAATAAAAAAAACCCAACAAGAAAAAGTTGCTAGTGAGAAGCAGATGAGACGGACCACGGCCTTTGTAGAACATACAGAATCGGTTCCAATGGGGTATTAGGTAGCGATAAGAAAACGGGTATTCAGGCAATTTCAACTCAGCAGACTGCTTCTGGGCATGTGTCGGTATCTGACGCTCAATTAATTGAAGGTTGTTGCACAACCCATGAAGGCCAAAAAAGGAATAACTCGTTTCGAGTGATACGACTTTAATCTACTTTTTCTATGCAATATGAGAAATAGTGAAAAGCACTATCAAGGTGTGATATCCTGTACAGACCTGACCGAAAAAACGTTAGATCATAATAGAAGTAAACCTCGGAGATTGAGTCCCTAAAAATTCTCTTTGAACTTTAGGTCACCTGATCCAACACCGTCTGGAAAATTAAAGTTGTTAAGTGAGTGTGAAATCCTGTATAAACTTTACCGAATGAAAATTGTCCTACTATGTGTACGAACTTGATAAACGGGATTGAGTCTTTAAAACTCTCCCTCACCAAAAATCACCTATGGCTACAAACGGATTCTCCTTTCATGGACATCCACCAATGCCAACGAATTCTCCTATTATGGACATCCACCAATGTAATAAAATCTCCAATTCATGAACGTGAGCGACAGTAAAATAATCAACAGAAGAGTCGAACCCTTGTACTCCTAAACGGTGAGCGAGCCTTTTAGTACTCCATCAAGCCGTTAGTTCAAGGCCGCCCGCTTCCCTCTTTTCTTTGTTTGCTTTCGGCAAACCAGGAGAGTCAAAATACCGTCTAATGGTTCTTCCTCGTTGTCAACTGAGTAGATAGAAGAAAAAAAAACTCGGCAATGTTTTACAGATGCGTGAGCGTCACCTATGTAATCTTCTGAAGATAGATGTCGTTATAGAACGGAAGTGGAAGATTGGCTTAGAATAGGGTAGGAGCGGTCCAGATCCCTAGTATTTGATCTGATCCACAAGATTCAGATCTCTTTTGATCATAAATCCTTGTTGCTCTGTCCTCAAGTGTTCTGTTTTCGACTACACACACATAATATCAACAAGTCAACTGTCAACTTAAAAAAGAGATACAGTTCAGACCATGTACCCTTTTCAAATTTTGTGATCATATTCTTGCGATCTGAATTTCAGAAGATGGCAGTACTTTGGCCGATGATCAATGAGATGGCTCTGCAAATCACCGCATCATACTTTCCGAGATCTCATACTGAACTCGATAAGCTTGATACTAGCTCTACATTTTCTTTTCACGAGAAAGAGACTTCAACGTGTATAATTGCGAATAAGGGCGATACGCTCATCGAAGCGAACATAGCCTTTAAAAGTCACAGCTGCGTATTTTTGGTATTATCGCAGTTGAAAAGTTTATGAACCACTCCCTTTGTTCCTGATTTAGTCAGCGATGTACATGTGATACGTTTTTGGACGCTTTTTGAGGTTCTTTAAAGAAATGATTTCTTCTGCAAACATTATACCAGACTGAGATGAATAACATCAGGAGACCCCGAGCTTCTACAATTCATCCACCACTATCATCGCCCGATGTTGAGAGTGAATGCTAATGAATCCAGTAGACATACAGTTCCATTCATTCAATTCTGACTCTGACCAAAATCAAAGATTTCGTTCAAGGGCAGACTGTTTAAAATACTATCGCTTTCTCGATTCGCACTCAAAAATTAAACCGATATGTCGAAACCACATAATCTCAACTCTGTGGCAGAGCTCAAGAATGCATGTGACGAGGCACTCCCCGCTGTCTTTGCCTCTCTCAATTATAAAGAGTCATTCACGCTTATTGACACAAAACTAGCCTTGGGGTATATAACCGTTGTGCTGGCTGGGGCTTTATTTCTGGCGGAGAAAAAGTTTGAAAATGACTTTTCCAATTCGCTCTACTACAATTTGCAAGCTGCTTTAGTGGGTACTTTTATTGTTGTAAATACTTCATTGTGGTTCTTCACCAAGTTTATTCTGAAAAAGATCAAGTATACGGGGACAAACAAAAAGGGCGAAAAGATTCAAGTGGAGACTTGGTGCAAGACCAATACTGAACCCTTGTACGAAGTAGACGTCAGTGGTGTTAAGCGGTTTCAGATCGATCTGACAAAAGTTTTCAATCAGGATGGTTACTTGGAGTTTGATGCATTGAAAAAGGCAATTTCAAGCGAACTAAGCAAAAAATCTATTTAATCTGCTCATCAACTTTACTTAACCATCTTAAATACTCCTGCAATGCATACGGTAACGCCCTCAGTATGGGGATGATGTAGCCGTAGAGTGGGTATATGAATGTTCCAACTTCGCCGTCGTTGATGGCTGCCACTATTCGTTTAGACAAAAGCTTGTGATCGATCAAAGGAGCCAAAAATGACTTTTCAACCGTCACGTCCTGAAACATACAAGTGTCCAGCTGTCCTGGAAGAAAGACAGATACCTTTGTATTCTTTTCGTGAGCAAGACTCTCCATAAACTGTATGACGGCACTTTTGGCGCAGGAGTAGGCCGACAGGTTTCTCGGAGCAATTACTCCAAGCAGAGATGCAATTGATACTATGTGAACCTGAGGGTTGTGGTCTAAAGCTAGCTTTGTAAGCCAGAACTGCGACATAAAGTTGGTTGAAATACTGTCAGTCATGGTGGAAGTGGTCAACTCTGAGACACTCCCGTCAACCCTTTTGCCCGCATTGTGGATCACCACGTTGATCATCTCTCCTGGGGGAAGACTTTTTTCAACTAGACGAAATGCTTCCACAACCTTTTCCTCTTTACTCACATCGCATAGTATGTTTACCACTTTCCGGGAAGTGTACGACCCACTGGACTTGATATCGAGCACAAAGATCTTGCCCACAGAGTAATCTTGATTATTCTCCAGTAGGGTCTTGACTATACTCAATCCAAGACCATCACATCCACCAGTTATGAGATAGTTTTTCGTTAGCCCTTTTTGAGATCGGTCGGACCGGCAGCTGTACCGTTTGTTCAAGGCAAAGATCACCCAGACTAACTCTACAAGGAGGAAAACTATACAAAAGCGACTTTTCAGCAGAACTAGCACCAAAAGCACTATTCCACACAGTGCTGGATTGAGAAGCGTGTCGAGCAAAGAGAACCATACCCTGTCAATGTTGAGGGTGTCTCTCCGAGTAACGCATAGCATGACATCCAGACATCAGGAGTGGGCATGCATGCACGCTGGATAATTATGCTGGGGCGAGTCCCAATATATCCGGTCTAGCTTCCGATAGTGTCTTTGCAGTAAATCAAAAAGAACCAAAAAAATCACTCTTCCCAGACATGCACTCTAGCTGGTGGTTAATTCGTATATAACGAGAGACACAAGCTGAGTATATATAATGGAGGCGCAGCTTGTCTGAGATCTTTGGTTTACAAGTAAGGTTTACTAAGATAACCAAAAAGGATGTTGTAAGTTGTGGAAATTGGTCATCTGTTCTCTCCATTATTTTTCACAGGGAGTGATTAGGGATACTTCCTGACTCTCCACATGTGTTTTTTGTATTCGGTGCGCCTCTCAGACAATGGTTAAGGAGAGCGTTATGAGAGTCTTTAAGCACTAGATGTGTATATCGTGAGTATTTATTTGATCATTGAGATGCTGCAGTAGTGATGATCTGCAAATGTTTTTCTTATGGAATCTCTCAATCGTGTGAGTCCATCAATTTGATTTTCCTGAAGCATGTTCTATCTGTCGAAAAAAGCCCTCACGAAGCAGTTCTAGTGTCTCTGAACGTTCACCCACGCTGACCCACTTTATTATGAGGAGGAAATTGATCCAAAATCCTGAAACTGACAGATTTGGGGGATCGATGCTATTAACAAATATCAACCAGTGGGGCTTGATAATGGCAATTTGCATCTCCGAGAACATTTATCACGGAAAGTATCAGCTATCAGCTAATAATATAGTTGAGGGCTGTACCCGACGTCAAATTGATGAATCACCTCTTCCTACTGACTGGTGGGCCATAAAGTGTTGCACCATGTTGTCGGTGTGAGTTGAAAGAACACTTTTCCATCGCAGAGTGCGATATCCCTATAGCAGAAATCACGTCTCATTGTTTCACCCGGAACGACAAAGAAAAAGAGAGAGGCATCAGTTCATGAACTATTATAATGCATCGAGAGCATATGGCCTTGATCGAGGAAAGACCGAACCGAATGCCACCTCAAGGACGCTGTTCTTTCCAGTGAGATGTGCGAATAACCAATTTGCCTGACGTTGAAACTGTGCGATCCATGCCTTGTATACCGTCAGTGGTACATGGAGTTCCTGTCCCTGAGTTTGTCAACCTGAGACGAGCCTAATAGATTTGATAGAACTCATTTGAAAGAGGAAAAGTTCACTCTTTTTACGAGTTATTCCATGACTCTAACTTGATCGTAGATTGCAAATAAAGCCTTCTTGAGTATTGTAAACAACTTGAGCCATAATGGTATCATTGCATTTCCCTGTCAGAACTATTGTCAATCGCCGATGCCTTTGTCAGAGTTATGACCCAGTCACTTCAAAGAGTGACTCTCTAAGGTGGCTTTCGTCAAACTCACAAATCCTTCAAGAACAAATATCTTTTTGTCCAATCTCTCAATCCGTCATCGTTCTGCGGAAGACCTATATATTCCCCAGAACAACCATAAATTTGAGATGAGAATCGTGATTCTCGGGAAACGCCCCATTTTCGTCAAACAAACACATACTATTACTTTTCCACCCCCAACTCTGAGACCGGTTGAAATTGTCAGGTGCCGACGAAAAACTCGTAATTTTCGTTCTCTGTCTTCTGGAGGGGGTGTAAATAGTAAAGTAGACGTTGATGGTTGTTCTTGGGTCATCGTAAGTCAAAAACGAGCCTCTTGTCACGCACGACTCATAAACTGTGTCATACTCCGCTAAAGTCAATCCTTCCACTCTGGAAGAAACTAACATAGTCTCGTCATCCACATCCAGAGACGTATCTGGAGAAGAGGATCCCGTCTTCAGCTCAGCGCTCTCGTCAATGTTCAATCCCGGTAGATCTACATAGTTTATATTGTCTGCAAAAATGTCAGGGTTGAGAATCCCATTCTTTGAGGAGGAGCTACTGGATGCGCGATGCAGATAAACCCCCATTTGAAACCCCTTTCTCTCGGTCTTGTTCTTCTGCAAATACAAATTCCAGTACGATCCAGCGTACCAGAGTGTCTTTGCATACACTCTCTTGTCTACAGGGAGAGAAGAAACGTTGGCAAAAGCTATAGAGAATCGAAACGGAGGGATCTTGGTCCAGTGGAGAGTTTGTTGGTCTCTTGATTTGGATTTTTTACAAAGATTGGTTGGAGTCCCCGTTATCGTTTCGTCCTTTATGGGTACTTTAAACCAGTCGCCGTTGTGTGTGTCTTTGGACGGTTTCTCCAAACTGGGAGTAATCAGGCCCAGCGAAGGAGTGTCGTATGATGTTACTATACGTCTTTGCAAAGAGATGCTTTGCCATAGAGCGTTTTTCAGAATCATGGCGTCAACGTACGGCTTTCCCTCGTTATCGGTCACCTCCTCCAAGTGGTGGAGCTGTTCTGGAGTGAAATGGCAAAAGGAGATTTGTTTGTTCAACACTTCGTAGAGAAGGTCAACGTTGTCGTTTGAGCATCTGTTTTCGACATCCTGAATTCTCTTTTCGATTAGTTTAATGACAAAAAGACATCGATCCCATTCGCTTGGAACGAAAAAATAGTCCTGTCCTACAATCTCAGATATAATACTTGTTGGAATATCATTCCATCCCTCCACGCCACATTGCCATCCATCGCAGCACAGCACGCCCCTACAGCTTTCGATTATCGTTTCGCTTGACGAGCCGTAGTTATTGTTGAATGCAAAGTTAAGGTACATGGCTATATTTTCCATATCCAAGACGTTGTCTACGATATTATTAGTGGCAAGAGAAACAAGATCATCCATCCCAAGGTAGGAGCCTACCGCTATCATATTGTGAGGCTGGGTTGACTCCTGGGCCGTATCGCCCATTCCGTATAAACGGCGCAAAGCTAATTGGAACGATTCTTCAGTGATGTTTTCATCGTCAAACTCAACGATAAAGCGGGTCAAGCCCTGGGATGATTCCCAATTGAGGAGCGATCGGAAGTAGCGGGCTCGGTCCAGTAGGAGCTTGTGCAATTTGTACTCTTTTCCAAACGCCACAATTGTGACGTCTGAGTAGGCCCCCTCCGTGAATGCCTTGTAAAACACGTGGTGGGTTAAATCGTGAGACTGTGATGGGTCCATCAAAGAATTGTGGGGAGGGTGGTGTGCGGATGAAACATGTTTTTGTGTGCATCTCGCAAAATATAATAGATTCTAGGGAAATTTACAAAAAGGGACTCGTAGTTCTGAGATTTACGTGCAGATATGCACCATAAGATATTGCAGCTATTTGTATTGAGCTTATCAGAATTTACTGGTATACATGAGGTACGTAAACAGCAGATTTCCTGAGTTCTTGACAGAGCATTTAACAGAGAGAATGAGTTGATTAGAGAAGTCAGAAAGGACATTTTGTATAGTTTTGAGAAAAAAATGGATTACCAAGAGTACACTGAACTATTAAGAATTATAACCAAAAGCGATAATTAGGTTGATTCCTTGCATGTCGTTCTTGAATGGCCTATTATTTTAGATCGAGAGCACGTAAACACTCGTTGCAGTCTGCCCTGCTCCTCTTATACGTCGCTCTTTTTTTTTGACGGTCAGGGGCCTGGTTGTTTTTGGAGTCATTCTTTTATTGTCTTTCTCCTCGGAGGCGTTGCTGTCGCTGAGCAATATATCCTTACAGAAGTTACTTTTCCAGAGTAGGCCAAATAGTATGACTACAGATTATAAAGCGCTCCAGATCCTCCGGATGAGTTCCAAAAAGATCTGATCTTTTTCGAAGGTTGTAGTATTCACCAGACTGCAAAAATTGGTCAGCTGTCCAAGATCATTTATCTAGATCAAAACTTTCGCAAAACAATCTAAGATCTATAGATCAAGATGGTATCTTTGGGGTTGCGATCAGCCTCAAGATCCCTACATTATCTTCCACTGGACGCATATTGATAAATCGGGTACGATGGGCACTGAGATATACTCGGACTCACTCAAAGCAATGAAAGATATTGAAGCTACTGATATAGTGTAGCGTGCATGAACGATATGCATCTCCATGCACTTAATGTCACGTGAATATAGAGCGTGAGTTCCAACACATATTGCCCTTTTAAGATCGCCGTACAATGCTCCACGCTTCAGTACTTTTTGGTAATCGGTCAATAAACAATCAACGACACGTATATCTTTGAGATCTGGCGAGGAACCCCCAACATCTTCCATTATGAGGTGACTTTTTTCTTTTTTTTCTTCATATACAAGTTCCATTCCGATAATGAATGTACTTAGATGACGACGAAGAGAATGCAGTAAGGCCCCACCACGTAATCAACTACAGATCAAATTTCAAATTTTGCGTAACCAACTCCAAGTGTTTGGTGTATTTGTGGCAAACATCACTTTATTGTTCCCCCGAGGATCGAACCCGTCCAACTGGGTAATAAAGCTAGATTTGAAACATTTCAGTAAAGTTTTCTCTATCGAACATATGCGGCGCTTTATATGGGTCGTACATTTTTGAAATGTGGTTATGTTGCATGGCATAAAAGCATCTCGACAGCTACCTTTCAAACTAATAGATATTGTTTCAAGTTTGCTTAAAGGCATGGCCCGCGGGCATTCATTTTTGTCAAGTTGATCCAAGAATCGTATATAGTTCAAGTACACTCTCACATTTGCGATGGAAGGGTTGTACTGCACGGTGTATCTCCTTGGTTCCTGATGGAAGCTCATTTTGCACTTTTTAATCAACCTCCACAGTATCTTAGGCGGACCTTGTTCAAGACATCGTATGCATATTTGAGAAACACAGCATGACGCGTAGCAGCTGTGAGTTCAGTCTTTGGTCAATCACCTATTATTTTGTCTGTATTGGCTCATGGGTATTCTCAACTGCGAGGTCGCATTCTTCCACGAGGTTCCCTCGAC